>JABCRI010001351.1:0-24373 GCA_015143295.1 Tetracentron sinense
TTTGAATCTTCCCTGTTTCTTCCAATACCATGGCCGCCATCGTTCCCGTAGAACCCGCCTAGGTTAGAGGAAGTTAGAGCCTTCCGTTTGGATGAGGACAGGTTGCACAGGTAGCGCACCTCATGGTGCCTACATTTGAAAAATCCTCAGCTCGGCGCCAACACGTTGGTACATTGAACAGTACAGGGACAGTTTCGACTTCCTTCCAACGTCAATCTCCACTTCAAGCGAGATGATGTTATCATTGAGAGGCGATCTGCCTGTACCGTTGTCTATCTCTCTCAGCTTGAGGCTGGCCTTCGCTTCCCTCTTCATCCCGTCTTGGATGAGGTCCTGTCCACCCTGCAACTTGCTCCGGGGCAGATGCACCGAGCTTCCACAAGTACATGTCCATGATGATCAAATTCATCAAGGACGGCTACCCAATAGAGGCTAGGCACCTATTCCACTTCTGTCATGCCGTCAGATGCCGAAACAATGACGATGGTTTGTACTCCTACTATTCGTGGAACAAGAAACCTCTGTATCCAGAGCTCGTCTCAGGCATTCTCGATAGAGAAAGAAAATGGAAAGCCACTCCATTCGTCGTCTCTGGCGGCTGGAAGGCAGAGAATTCCCTGGTCCCAACTCTCTCCGAGTGGAAGCAGTATACCCTTTATCACTTTAGTCACCCGTTGTCCGTTGTGCACCATTGTCCTGACCCCAATCTCGTTGTGCGTTGTATGCTCTCGCCTTACTAACTCTCGTTGTACTCGTTTGCTTTCCTGTGTGCAGTTGACCCGAAGAAGTTCCCGTACAAGAAGTTGGCCCCAGAAGAAGAAGGCCTCCTTACTGGTATTCGCCGTGCTCGAGGTGGGGAATACATCAGGTGGAAACCACTCAACCCCGACACGCGGGTCTCGGCCAGCACTCCAGCAACTACCCAACAACAGCAACAGCAACAAGGCGCCTCCACTTCCTCACCTTCACCAGCCCTTCATCTAGCTGAAGAAGAAGAAGAAGAAGAAGAAGATATGACTGACACAAATCCACCCCCGCTAAGCAGGAAGCCGGGGTCCGCTCGTCCTACGGTTCAGCCGCCACCACTGCCACCACCGCCAACGAAGAAGAGGAGCCATTCTTCCAAGGGTACAGCGACTGCTGACCCGAAGAGAAAGATGCCCACCCAGGTCGAGTATGAGGCCAGGAAGAAGGCTAAGGCGGAAAAACGCCTGGAGAAAGAGAGCGCAGTCATTACCGCTCCTCCTTCCACCTCTGCCGCTCCTCCAACAAGCCCAAGAGCAGCGGTGACAAAGGCAGTGCCCAAGGTCAGCTCGGAGCCTGGCCCTTCTCAAGCTACCACTGCCCTCGCCAGCACGAGCTCCGCTGTGGTTGCCTTGGCCGCAACGGAAGCCGGCACAACGAGTCTCCCGGCCAGTATGCTGCCGTCCTTCGTTCAGCGCTGGTCTCCCGACTTCTCTCGGTTCGGGATACCGACCGTGAACGAATCGGTGAAGAGCTCGGAGAAGGCCGCCCGAGCTATAACTTACGCGATGAGGTTGCCCCAGGACATCGCCGAGGTCGGCCAACTTCACTTGTCCGAGTTGTCCTAAGCCGCCTGCCAATCGGTGGCGACAGTAAGCTTCTCCCTCTCTCGTCTTCTTCCTCAACTGTTGGAGATATTACTTCTCGTTGTGCTAACGCCCAGACACTTCCTTGCAGATGAATACGCTCGTGCAAGAGCTCTGTGATCACAACCAGAATAAGTACACCCAGCTACGAGATGGGATCAATTACTGGAAAAATAGGACGGAGACTTTGGAGCAGACTCTCGCTGAAGAGAGACTCAAGGCAGACTTTGATCTGTCTCAATCCAAGGCTGATACTGTTCGTGCTGAGGTAAGGCTAAACACTGCCACCAAGGTACGGGAGAAGGCTGAGGCCGAGGCATGATCAGCAAAGGAGGCCGAAAAGAAGGCCAAGCAGGAGGTGGAGAACGCTGTTGTACGCATCAGCGAGCTGGAGCATGTCTCCCAAGTCTTGGGCAGACAGCTGGAGGAGACTGAGGCAGCCAGGGTAGCACTGGCAGAGGAGCTCGAGGAGGCCAAGAAAGCCAAAGAGGACACCGAGAGGTCCGTGACCCTGAGACTGCAACAGCACTATCAGTCTCAGCTGGACACGCTCTTGGACGAAGATCGGGCTGAGACCAAGAAGGAGGTTCTCGAATCACTCCGCCAACAAGGACGCTTGAAAGAAGACAAAGAAGAGGACGTAACCACGTTCTCCGAGCTTCCGAGCAAAGAACTGATCGAGCTCGACAACGAGCCCGAGGTACAAGGCGCCGAGCTGCCTCACTTTCTTGAAGGTCCTTCACCCCTCCCGACCGAGCTATCCTCCGAGCCAGCTGCCCCAGAACTCCCTGCTGCCGATGAAGCTACTCTGGTGGAAGCCCCGACTGCTGAAGCCTCTACTCCCGCTCCTGCTGCAACGATGTTAGATGCTGATCTTGAGCTCGTCTAAACTTCTGCTCCTCTGATCCCTTGCTCCTCTTCTGTTTTTGTCGATGAAAATTCTTCCCTTTCTCTTTTTTTTTTTTTTTTTTTGTGGTGGGAGGTAATCACTGTAATTGCCCAGAAATGGGCCTTTGATATGAATGGATCGCTCCACTTTCCCATGTTTGCACTTCTTTTCACCTCGTAACATAGTACAACGCATGCACACAGAATAAGAAAGAACACAACATGAGTAATTGAATGATTTTTCACAGTTCACTGCACCGATGTTAATACGGTGCCTCGCTATGTGAATGTTTGAATATTCGTGGTAATTATAACTGTTGCACACTAAATAAATTATTTTGATCAAAACACTACGAGCAGAACACTATGAGTAGAGCGCTATGATCAAAGCACAACGAACAAGCACTACTAGTAGAGCACTACGATTAAGTACTACGATCAAAGCACCACGAGTTAACACTACGGGTAAAGCGCTACGATCGTTCACTAAGAGTAAAGCACTACGATCGTTCACCATGAGCAAAGCACTACGATCGTTCACCATGAGCAAAGCACTACGATTAAGTACTACGATCAAAGCACCACGAGTTAACACTACGGGTAAAGCACTACGATCGTTCACCATGAGCAAAGCACTACGATCGTTCACCATGAGAAAAGCACTACGAAAAATCACTTATGAACAAGCATTGCGAGCAAGCACTGATCCAGACACATCATTCGCGTAATTCACTGTGAATGCAATCTGACAAATAAAATTCATAGGACGAACGCAATGTAACTCAGTTCCGAAGCACATGCTCAGAGGATGTCATTAGGTTAAGCCACTCGATTTGCTCAGATGACATCCTTATATAAGTCACTCGTGTTCGTCATGAGTACGTTGTTCGGTCAAAACTTTATTTGAATTACTTGCAAAACATTCACAATATTACACTGATGAACCAGACAGAGAACAGTGTAGACAATGAACGGGCACACAACAAGCAGGCACATAATATAGCAAATCACATGTTGAAATATGAGCATTATGATTATGTAAGTTCACTGAAAAACTTGTAAGCACAACGATGCATATAAACAGCATATCTCAGATTCTATTGAAAGAATTGCCTCAGATTCATGATGTTCCAAGATTTCGAGATGAGGTTACCTTGCAAGTCTTTCAAGTAGCAGACTCCAAGACTTCCCAATCGTCCTACGATATAGGGCCCTTCCCAGTTTGGTCCCAACTTGCCACTGTTAAGCTCTCTCGTATTCTGGAACACTCTTCGGAGAACGAGATCACCGACCTGTAGCACTCTCCGTTGTACTTTCTTGTTGTAGGCTTTCCTCAATCGCTGCTGGTACCTCCTCATCTGAATGCTGGCATCTTCTCGCTTCTCTTCTAGCAGGTCAAGATGAATAGCCATGAGTATTGTGTTCTGATCTTTCTCTCCATCCTTCTTCTTGCTGTGCCAAGAACGCACTGTAGGCAAACTGATCTCTGTAGGAATGACAGCCTCCATACCGTACGCTAGAGAGAAAGGAGTTTCATTAGTAGGGCTCCTTGGAGTCGTTCTGTACCCCCACAAAACGTTGTGCAGCTCGGTGGTCCACTTCCCCTTCGAATCTTCCAATCTTCTCTTCAAGGCATTGAGAATATTCTTGTTGGCTGCCTCGGCCAATCCATTCCCCTGAGGATAATAAGGGGAAGAGAAGACGTGCTTGATCTTCAGCTCGCTGCAAAAGTCGGCAATCAGCCGTCCTGAAAACTGCTTCCCGTTGTCAGTAACGATAGACTGCGGTATGCCAAATCTGTAGATGATGTGCTCCCACAAGAACTTCTTCACCTCTTGTTCTCTGATACGTGCAAGGAGAACGGCTTCAATCCACCGTGAGAAGTAGTCAGTTGCCACTAGAAGAAAGATCAGATTCCCTGGAGCCCTCGGGAAAGGTCCCACAATATCAAGTCCCCACCGCGCAAATGGCCAAGGTTGTGATACAGTGTTGAGCTCTTGAGCTGGAGCATGAATCAAGCGAGCAAACCGCTGGCACTGGCTGCACCTCTTCACATACTTCTGAGCATCGGCCTGCATATAAGGCCAGAAGTAACCTTGCCCCAGAGCTCGATGGGCAATGGTTTTCCCGCCCGAATGAATGCCACATATACCTTCATGTAGCTCAGCAAGTATTTTCTCCACGTCTACAGGATGAACACACTTCAGCAAGGGACCACCAAAAGATTTCCTGAACAATTCTCCTTGCACCAAGGTATAACGAGATGCCTTGAACTGAATGCGTCTCGACTCCTTCACACTGATAGGGAGAACTCCGTCCTTCAGATAAGCCACCAACCATGTCATCCAGCTCGGGACTGGATTGACAAAGAATACTTCTCGCTGTGCCTGAAGAGTTATCGAAGGATACTCTTGAAACTCCATCAGAATAGCCCTGGGCTCGTCAGCCTGCACCATGGAAACTAGATACGCCAAAGCATCAGCATGCCTGTTCTCATCCCTCCGGGTGTGCCTAATCTCCACAACGGTGAATGTTTCACACAACGAACGAACGAGAGTAGCATACTGCTTCATCCGATCGTCCTTGCATTCATAAACATCATTCACCTGATTCACCACGAGCTGTGAATCACAAAACACTCTCAACGTGGAGATCTGCAGCTCTCGTGCACTCCCCAACCCAAGGAGTAAGGCTTCGTACTCAGCTTCGTTGTTGGAGGCAGTGAACCCAAGACGCGACATCTTCTGCACCTTGATGTTGTCCGGACTTATAAGCACAACGCCCAGTCCTGAACCACTGAAATTGGAAGATCCGTCCACGTATACAGCCAACCGCTCCATTCCGACGACTCGGCCCCCTCCACAACGGCATCTCCGTTGTCAACTTCAATTGGGAGCTCCCGTAGATCAACAACCATGTCCTCTGCCTCCTCTTCCACAGGGAAATCAGAAAGAAAACCCGCCATCGCTTGCCCCTTCTCTGAACTCCTGGCCCGATACTGGATATCGAACTCACTCAGAGCTACTGCCCACTTTGACATCCTCCCCGCCAGCTCGGGTCGTCCCAGTACGGCTTTCAAATGATACGTTGTGATGACAACGATAGAATGAGCATGAAAGTACGGACGAAGCTTCTCTGCAGAAAAGACAAGAGCCAGACACACCTTCTCGAGCTTGCTATAATTGCACTCTGCCTTGAGAAAGGTTTTGCTGATGAAGTAGACAGGCTTCTCCACGCCATCACAGCTCCTTACCAGGACGGAACCAAGGGCTTGCTCTGAAACAGACAAATAGAGATATAAGACTTCACCTGGCTCTGGCACCGAAAGGATAGGAGCTGAGCCTAAATACTCCTTCAAGGCAAGGAAAGCTCGGGAACACTCTGGGGTCCACGCAAAAATGGAGTCCTTCCTCAACAGCTCGAACAGAGGTTTGCAACGATCGGATGACTTGGAGATAAATCGGTTGAGCGCAGCAATCCGGCCTGTCAGCTTCTGGATCTCCTTCTTCGACTTAGGCTCTGGCATGTCCAGCAAAGCACGGATTTGAGCTGGATTAGCCTCAATCCCCCGCTGACTCACAAGATAACCCAAAAATTTCCCCGAGGTGACTCCGAATGTGCACTTCTCTGGGTTGATCTTCAGATTGAAAGATCGCAGCACAGAGAAAGGTTCAGCAAGGTCTGCCACAAGAGTACCTCGTACTCGACTCTTCACAACGATGTCGTCGATGTACACTTCAACCGTCTTGCCAAGGAGTGACCCGAACATGAGATTCATCAGACGTTGATAAGTGGCACCCGCATTCTTCAAGCCAAAAGGCATCACCCGATAACAGAACAAACCTCGCTCTGTTATGAAGGTGGTCTTCTCTCGATCTGCTTCCGCCAGGAGGATCTGGTTATAGCCCGAATAACCATCCATGAAGGATAACATCTCGTGGCCAGCAGTGGCGTTGATGAGCCTGTCTATCCTTGGCATGAGAAAAAAGTCCTTGGGGCACGCCTTGTTGACACCGGTGAAGTCGATGCAAACTCTCACCTTCCCGTTCTTCTTAGGCACAGCCACAACATTGGCTATCCAGTCAGGATACTGCACCTCCTGAATGAACCCGAACTGGATCAGCTTGTCAATCTCCTCATTCACTGCATCATGATAAGCTGGAGCAAGCCTCCGAGGTTTCTGCTTCACTGGAGGGATGGCAGGATCAGCATTGAGGTGATGGCAGATAACACTCGGATCGATGCCAGTCATGTCTTTGTGAGACCATGCAAAGACATCAAGATTCTGCTTAAGGAAGTTCAGTAACTCGAGCTCCTCCTCCGTTGTCAAGCTCGTCCCGACCTGCAACACCTTTGGTTCTTCCTCTGTTCCCAAATTGACGGCTTTCGTGGGCTCGACGGAAGGTCTGCACAACGATGTCTCCGAGCTCTCTTCCACAACGGGAGCGACCTGTAACTGCTATGAGGGCACAACGGAAGCAGGAAAATCGCACTTCTGCGATGCCAACTGATCGCCTCTAATCTCCTGAGGCCCGTCCTGCGTTGGGAACTTCAACACCTGGTAGTACGAGGACGGGACAGCCTTCATCTCATGGGTCCACCAACGACCCAAGATGGCATTGTACGGTGATAGCGCGTCCAGGACGGAAAACCTGGTCTGGAGGACAACGGGTCCAGCCACAACGGGCAAGACAACGTCGCCTACAGGCTTCATCGAGCTACCATCAAATCCGTACAGGGGCGTCTGAGCAGGGATGAGGACGGAAGGATCCAGCTTCATCTGAGTGAAAGCATGAAGGTACAAGATGTCCGCTCCACTCCCCGAATCCACGAGCACTCTCTTGATGTCGAAGTCTCCTATTCTCATGGTGAGAACAAGAGCATCATAATGAGGTCGGATCACTCCTGCCAGATCACGATCAGTGAAGGTGAGTGCCTGCTCAACGCTTCTGCTAGGCACTTGCACCTGGCACACTGCAGCCTCATGAGACAGCTTCCTGGCCTTCGCCCTGAAGTTCCTCTCCACATCAGTTTCCGGCGTGTGCACGCGGAAAATGACATTGATCGTGCCCAAGGAAACTCCTCCACTGGTACTGGGATTATTGGCGGGTTCTCTTCCACGAGATTGGGACACCGGCTCCCTGGTACGCTCCGCACCGCCGTTGTCAGGAGCGAGATACTCTCCCAAGTACCCCTCCTGAACAAGCCTCTCTAAGTATTCCCTCAGAATACGACATCGGTTGGTGAGATGACCACGGCACTTGTGATAGTGACAGTACTCATGCACCCGTGGTCCCGATGTAATATCCTGCACCGCCCTCGCCGGCCACTCAAAGTATGGCTGATCTTCCATTGACCTCATGATGGTCGCCGGGCTGACCGTGAAATTGATGCGCGGTGCCTGATCTGCAAAAGATCGCCTCTCATTAGGTTGTACGCCTCTCTCGTGCTGTACTTGAGGCTTCACTTGGCGTGGCTGATACTGCTGCCTCGCCTGCTGGTCGTTAGGACGCCTCTCCGTCCTGCTCTGATGTTGGTTAAAATTTCTCTCCAGCGGGCGCCGATCCGGCTGATCCCGCTGGGTCACATACACAACTTTCTCTTTCCGCTTCCTCGGTGGCGAGTCCTCAGATGATGAAGACTCGTGTTGCTGCTTCTTCTCCTTCCTCTTCGATGATCGGTGTGCCCTCTCCACGACATCCACCGCTCTCGCTCTGGGCTTCGGTACTGACACGACAGATACGTCCTCCTCGTACCTCCCGTACTTGGTGGCACGTACCATCAACTCGTCCATCTTGACAGGATAGTCAAGAGCTAAGGACTTGTAGAGCTCGGAATGCTTGGGGATAGCATTCTTGAAAGCGGCGATGCAGCTTGCTTCGTCAACCTTGTCAATATCGTGGACTTCATCGGTGAAACGCGAAATGAAGTCCTTCAAGGATTCGGCCGGCTTCATCCTCAAGGAGAAGAGAGTATCTGCACCTGCCTTCTTCTTCTTATTGATGATGAAGCGATCAATAAAGGCCGACCTGAGCTCTGAGAAGTTGCTGATGGAGTCAGGAGGCAAGTTCCGAAACCACTTCGATGCTGCTCCCAACAGGCTGTTGGGGAAAGCCTTACAATAAAGATCATCATCTGGGTTGCGAACAGCCATCGCATGCTTGAAGTCAAACAAATGCTCATCTGGGTCCGTCTTTCCAGTGTACATGGAGAAGATCGGAGTTATGAACTTGGAAGAAGTATAGGACTGGTTGATGGCATCCGTGAAAGGAGAGTTCTCAACGTTCTCCTTTGCTGACTGAGCAAAGTGGTCAGGAATCCCTCCCTTCATGCTTTTAACACGAGCACCGATTAAAGCCTCCACCTCCTTGGCTGTTACCCAAGTCTTCTGGGTGTCTGCACCTCCGGTACCCACTCTCAGGTCCTCTCTTCCTGCTCCTTCTCTGAAATCCACACGATCCGAAGGGATGCTCTGCTCTGCCCGAACCGGAGGCTGCCTTACATCCCCTTTAGTAGGAAGAAGCACAAACCTGGTCTCACGGTTCTCCGGGGCAGAAGGAGAAGAAGAGAAGTCAAACTGACGTCTCAAGGAAGGCCTCTGCAGTGGCACCTCCTCCACCTCGAGCCTGCTATGCTCGAACGCCTCCAGCCTTGCTTGCATCAACTGTTGCTGCCTGGTGATTTGATCCAGAACAGACTGCTGCAGTTGCAGCATCGCCAAGACGCGATCTGAAACAGAGAGCTCAGCAGGGGGAGGCACGGTCCTCTCTGGTTGCCCAGACGAAGGACTGGCTCCAGGAATGTGCACGACAGAGGGTATGAAAGAAGTGGAATGAGGGGTTTGATCCTCATGCCCGAATACTTCTGACTGATCAGCCATGATCACAGAGAGCGAAGGGGGTCCGTTTATTATTTCCCACAGACGGCGCCAATTTTGTGAGAGGAAAAATTCCGGAAGGACACGCGTCAGCAGCAGCTACTTCCACGTCCTGGTTTACTGGTAGAAGGTTGGAGCGGAGGGTGTGGCACCCTGACCTGTACTCCAATGGTAAAGTCAGTAGGGGTAGAAGATGGTGAACAGTAAGCACAAGAACAAACACTGAAAAATACTCAAGGCACTAGGAGCACTGAACACGTATTCTCGGATCTGGGTTAATGATCCAGTGTCTTGTGCACTAAAAATCACGGGGTTTATATAGGGCAAGGTTGGTATGGCCATCGATGACCATGGATGGCTATAGGTGTCCATACCACGTGTCTTAGCACTCATTGCCAAATATCTGAGATATATCTGTCGTCGGTTGCATTACACGTGAGAGCCTCCTCTAAGTCCAATCGGACGGGATCGGACGGTACGCAGAAGTGACCAGCATTAAATGCCAAGACAGTGCTTTCGGCACGAAACGGCGAGTTCGGCACACTTGTCGGAATTATGGATCGCCTCCTGATCACTTCCTCCTACGAGTCGGTCTCGTTGTTGACCCAAGCTCGGTTACGGCGTAGATGCCTCAAAACACAGCACGACCTCGTTGTCGGTGAGACAACGGTCTCGTTGTTCGCGCAACGACAACGACGTTGTCAAGAGCACAACGTTCACGTTGTGCTTTAGACAACGAGCACGTCGTCAAAGTCACAACGGAAACGTTGTTCTGCAAGAGAACAAAGATGTCGTAATGCGCACAACGGGATCGTTGTGCATCGCACAACGTGTGACCCCGATATTTTAAGCTCGTGACCCCAACTTGTGTCCACGTGTCACTTTCGTGAACAAAACGACAAAAACGAGCTCGTCCCTCAACGCTGAGTTGGTTTTACGAATTTTTTCCGTTACACACACATATATATATATATATATATATATATATATATATATATATATATATATATATATACTATCATAAAGAAAACAGGGGTGCAAATGAAATGATTATAAATGTAACTTTTATACTTTCTTTTTTTTTCTTTTTCTCTACTATTATAATGATGGGTATATTTATCTTTTTATAAAATCCTCTCTCCCCGTCTCCTTTCATACTTTGTCACGTCTCTCACATGCGCATCACGTGAGTTTCACTAAGGTCCATTTTCCCACTTTCTCTCCCTTCTCCCTCTCGTTTGAATCGCACATACTTCTTTAATATACATGACGCTATCTCAACTCTATTTCAAGAGAAAATTATGAATACCTTTATATGGGAAAGAAAAAGTGTGCATTGACAGCTTTTGGCAGGAAACTTAAAAGCAATGGCCTTTGTAACCCAAGGCTACAAAGAACTATAAAACTGAAAATTTTTCTGATGTGTGGTCCTTTGTAGCCTCTTCCGGCTTCCTCCTGTGGCTCAGGATTGTCTCTGGCAAAGCCAAAAAGGTGGTCTCGGGCATCCATATATCATGTGACAGGTGGCCTAAAAAAGGGGAAAAGTCAGTTCATTTTCTCCTCATGATTTTGACTTCTCCCCGGTTGATATCTCTCCCTCTTTTTCTCATCCATTCATCACACATATCCTTTTTAGTGTGTGGAGAAGTCAAAATCATAGGACTCATGATTTTGACTTCTCTACTACATGTCCTCAATTTTGTGGACACCGGAGAGGAGCCTGAAAGGCTCTGCAGAGTGAATCTGAGGCCCCTCCCACATATGCATTATAGATAGTAAGGGCGGGTAAATTTTAGATTTTGCTATCCCCACTCTCTTATATTTCACTCTTATTTTCGTGCCCAAAAAGAAAAATTGTAGAGTTTCTCATGGGCCCACCCCATCTCAAAAGTGAAATTTTCTCTCAAAAACTTCATCTATCGTTGTTTGAAACTAATTTTAAGTTTTTTGTTTTTTTTAATTCTTACCAAACGAACACACCATTAGTGATTTAATAACAAGCATAATGAAATGCAACAAAGTTCTTATTAAACTCATTCTGGCTTGTGTCCGTATATCCCATTTGAGAAGGACTCTTTGAGTCTCTCGGTGTGACGGTTGAAGGCCCCCCTTTGAACTAACCTAACTCCTAACTTTGATAATTGATTACCGCTAAAAATAAAAATCATATGGTATTGGGAGAACTCGTACACATGAACATTGACAAGATCATAGATACATATATATTCAACCAAAAAAAACACAGAAGAAGATCAAAGATACATTAACAAATACAACAAACCCTACGTACTTTCCTACTCAATGAAGCTCCGTGAATTAGAAAGAATTACATCGGAAGATGATTAACGTTTATTTGGAGAATATTAGTTGATCACCATTGATGCTACTTTAGTGATCAACTCGTTCATGCCTGAAACGCTCTTGAACGTAAGAAATATAACTTCCAGCCATTACGTCGACATGTTCATCACCACCACTATCTGGTTTCACAAATTGCACCACCTGCTTCGGCGCAGGAATCGCATACTCCTGGTCTACAATGAAACCCACTGAAGCAGTCATAGGAGATGGGCTAGACTTAACCTTGCTTGTATATTGCATTGGTGGAGAAGGCTTAGCTGCCCGATAGAAGGACATCACTAGCTTCCCTTTGATCCCTCTGCGATTACGGTTCGCCTCCATTTTTTCTAATCTCCGGTGTGTCTTCTCAGCCAGATGATTTCTTCAATTCAAGGGCAGGTCTGTATATATAGTAGTTTGTATGTCACTGTTATATAAGGCTTTAAGATAAACACGAAATCTCTGGATGAGCAGTGGTCCCTTAACTAAATATCCAAAATCATGATCTATTTTAATGGTAGATCTTTTGTGGGTTGGATATATTCCCATCTATTTATTAAAAGCTTTAAGGGATTTGTAAGATATGGAGAACTATATGCGGATACTTTCATACCCAAAAGATTGAACCTTTTTCTTATTATACAATACTATACTACTAAACCCAAAATATTTGAGCTTTCTTTACAGTTTATATCCTTGATGATAAATCATAAAGTAATTCAAGGATGAACCATATATGACTATGGTCTAATGTCGTTCGTAACCCCTCAGTCGAGATATTCCGAAGTTTATACCTAAGGATTTTGCTAACCTTATGATCATTTCCTACGCTGAGATTGAAGGGTAGAATAGTCAATCATAATTACTGTATAGTAGGACCTACTTAAACTTTTCAATACTTTTGATTATTCCCCACTAGCTTTTTTGCCATCTGAGATTGATTGAAGGTTCAAGTCAGTCACTAAATATCTAGAGGGGAAGATGGAGTTAAGGATAAGTCTAGTGTCTTTTTCAATACTTTCCACTGTGATGGAAGAATAAAAAACATTACGGGTTACTTTTCCTGTTCCAACAACCATTTATAATCTTGATGTGGTAAGGAAGAATGATCCATACTTACACTTATAAACTGTAACTTAAGTCTATGAAAATTGAAAAGGATGCTGTTCAATAGCATATACAAGATAATGTCTACCAACAAGAAGATGGGAAATAGGTGCATTGGATGTATACTATCTTGGAAAGCCGGACCATTGGTAAGATTAGAGTTGTAAACTGAGCGAATTCAAAGCAGATAGTGGTATATCTGAATTCATATCTGATTACATATCCACTAACCCTAGCCTTCTCTCGTCCACTGTTCACCAACCTAGCAAACGAATAAGGTTGCTTCTTTTTTTTTAACTTACTATACTCGGTTGGGATTGCATATTCTACATCCAAACACCCCTTTGCACATGCACCATTTTCACGGGTAAGAAATTTGTAGACAACATGAACTGTCTAAAAGACTTAAACCTTAGATTTATCTCCCTTAATTTCTTAGAATAAGATTGAGTTGATTATCCGTATAAATCTTCTTGTTACTTTTATTTGGTGGGGGCAAGGTACCCTACGGTCGAGGATACAGTAGTACTGCAACTTGGCTTGTGTTGCTTTATTCGGACATCTACTAGATAGATACTAATAAAGTTTCTATATTTGTGACCTTACAGAGAAAAGATATTCTATCCGGTGATCAGTCATATGTCGCACCGTTCCAAGTGGGGGTGTGTTGGGATGCTTTACTAGGGTTTTGTTTTCTTCATATATCAGGTGACTTGGTCTGTATTTGATTGACCAAAGTACACACCCAACAGTCCTTTCCCTCCGGTCTTTGTTTTGCTTTTGATTTGGAGAGTAAAGTATCACTTTTACGAGCCAAAAGTGTATCTACTTTATTTCCTAAATATTGGGCTAAGGATTAGTGTTAGCGTTTGGTTTCACATGAATCCATGATACAGCTTAATTTCAAGAATTTAAGATAATTGCTGAGTGAAGCCTGATGTGACGGTAGCTTGTTGGATTTGTAACCCAAGGCTACAATTGGGCTACAAAGACCATTGCTATCAAATGTCACTCGTTTTTTTTTTTTTTTTTTTTTTTTTTTTTTTTTTTTTTTGGTAGTAAGAAGTTGTATACGCATTAGAAAAAGTGTCATTTGCTCTCTATAAAAAAAAATAATTAAAAAAAAGGTGTTCCTTTTCACCCTGAGCTTCAAATACCATTACTGCCATGATTTTCAAGAATTATTATACAATGGCTAGTTCTCTTTCTTCTTTTTCGTTTTTTTTTTGTTTTTTTGGTGGCCTGTGTGTGACATGGTTATCTGCGGTTAATCGTTAACGTCAGTGAGGTGAGTGGAGGGACACTTCTAGATTATACTTTCAGATGAGGATATTTTTTTTTTCCTAAATAATAAAGAATAGACTTTGCTACTGAGACCCTTGTGAGCATGAGATTTTTCTACTCATTTTCACATTTATGGTTGATTAAGAGTCGTCACATATTCATTCTAAGGGATAGGTCCCGAGTGATTTGTTATGGATAAGGCAATGGTCTATTAGAGTTTAAGGTAAGTGGTTCGATTAAGCCCGGGGAAGGTGTTAGGCACCCCAGAACCCCCGTTTTATAACGATTACCTACTCCCTAAACTTAAGCCAATTATAATCTCAAAGTTTAATTAAAATGCCTAAGTGCTTAAAAGAATACTAATCCAAGAAATATAGAAAGCTAGATGACTAGGGTCGAACCTGGGTTGGGTTGCCTACGTACTCACATTGAGGTGAGATCAGACCGAGCGTAGTTCTGGCTGAATGGACTGTGTTGTTTTTTTTTTTTTTTCCCCCCGAAACAGTACCTTTGGTGGGATTTTTAGTGGAGAGGAATGAGGATAGGGAGAGTGGATAAGGATGAGGGACGCGTGGGGGACACGGCCTGGAGGAGGGGCAGGAGAGCCAGGGGCGGGACGGTCTGCACACTCGTCCCATTGACAGGGACGATGAACAGTGATTGGTTTTTAAGATTTTTTTTTTCTTTCTTTTATTCAGTTTGCTTAAGTTGGTTGCTTGAGCCCAACCCGTTTGTGGGCCCTGCCACATGGGGTTGGTGCCCAATCAACCCCCCCCCCCCCCCCCTTTTTTTTTTTTTACCCTTTTGGGCCTAACCACCACACATGTGAGGAAGGCAAAAATGATTTTGCCACCTTAAGAGTTGACTCCCAAAATTTGAATTTTGAAAAGGGGTAATGTGGGTCCCACTTGGATTGGGCTTTGTGGGCCCATGCTTGGGCCTGCAAATGTGTTTTAGATAAGGTTTTGGGTGTGTTGGACCAAAATGGGCTTTGAGCCCATAGGGGTTTGAACCTAGGACTTTCTATGGTTTAGACTAGGGTTAGGCTTAGGGTTAGGTCTAGGGTTTACCTAGGGTTTGGGGTTTACTTAGGGATAGTCCTAGGGTTAAGCCAAGTTAACTATGGTTAAGTTAATTAACCATAGTTAAAATGGGGTGTTGACAACCCTCTTAGGGCTGAGACCACCGAGACCATGCTTTAAGAGCACAGGATTTCAGACGTGGCCCATTTCAAATGGTGGGCTTCACCTGAAATCCTGTGCTCTTAGAGCATGGTCTTGGTGGTCCACCATAAAAGGGACTCAAAAGCTTTATCCATAAGGAATGGACTTTGCTATTGAGACCCTCTTAGGGCCGAGACCACCGAGACCGTGCTCTAAGAGCACTGGATTTTAGGTGGGGCACATTTCACATGGTGGGCTCCACCTAAAATCCCGTGCTCTTAGAGCATAGTCTTGGTGGTCTCGGCCCTAAGAGGATCTCAGTAGCAAAGTCCATTCGGTGCTCTTAGGTGCAGATTCGGTGGGTGCCCTGTTGGCTTTAGGTCTAAAGTTCCTAAATTTGATGCTTTCTTATCCAATGGGCCTGGTGACATACGAAGGCCTATTATATCAAGCCTGGTTTGAGGTAGCTCCTCAGGGGTCCAAGTGCAAGTTCGGGCTAACCTGTAGCATGGTTGGGCTCCATTACATGAGCACTGGAGCTGGCCAGCTTTTTCTAGGGCTTGGGCTTCATGTATTATCATGTAGCCTGAAGTTGGAACTTGGGCTTATGTGTAGTGGACTGCCCGATCCATGTTCACATACCAATGGGACTCTAGCAGCCTAGCTCGCTTATCCAGAAAAGTCCTAAAAATGAGTATTTTCTTTTCAATATATCCTCCATTGTTTTTTTTTTTTTTTGGAAAAATCTCCCGGAGGGGGAGAGGGGTTTGGCAGACCCCGACCAGTTTATTAAGATAATTCAAAGAAAACAAGAGGGGAGGACATAAAACTTTAGCCCCTTAACCGAAATAATTAAAATCTGACATTTAAGAAACCATCTTTATCATTTCTAATGATCCCTTTTAAAAGCATAGGAATCTCACTCGTAGATCTGAAAATTTTGTTCGACAAAGAGTTGCAAGCTTCATTGGCCAAAAAATCAGCACACTGAATATCTTCCCTGAAAACATGCTCGAAAGAAATATTCCAATCTCTCTTTAATTTCTTAATAATGTTTATCCAGTACCATATTTTCCAAGGACCTTTATTTTTCCCATTAATCAAATCAATCATGATTTTGGAGTCACTTTTGATGATAATATTTTGAAGGCCTAGGTTAGCAGAATGAATTCAACCATCATGATCAATAGCTCTAATCTCAACTTTATTATTTGTCCCAGTACCATAGAACAAGTGAAATGCAAGAATCCAGCAGCCCGATGAAGTCCGAATTAATCCTCCTCCACCACTGTTCCCAGGGTTTCCTCCATTGTGGTCTCTCACTTAAAGTAGTGAAACTAACAGCGATCCTGTGAAATGGGATTATAGAGGCCAGATCAAGATAATCTCGTTAGGGCACTGGCTTCCCAAGATCTCTGTCAATGCATATGTCGCTCCAAATGTCGTTCTAGCTGGGAAGGTTACTGGCAACAATGGATCATCTTTTTTGGAATGGTTCCATCAGTTCTTCGTTGTGATCTCAATAATATCACCGTCGGATTCTGCTCAAATGTGCTAGAAGGGTGCGTTCTTCATGCCACTTGGTCTTCTCCTTTTTTTCTTTTTTTAAAAATCTAATTCTTAGGTTTTCTTTACGGATTTAGGTTTGTGCTTCTTTCATTTTTCTATGGATTTTTTCTTGAAATTGAATACAGTATGTAGATTGATCTTTTTCCGCCCTCTTACAATAGGTTAGTATTAGGATTTTCTTATTGGGACTTCGTACAAATTCATTTGAAGTTATGGCTGAAGAGGAGTGCTAGCCCTACTTTCAGGTGTTTCCTACTCTCAACATGGACCAACCACCTTTCCAATTTCTCTGTTAAAGCATTACAATCACTGAAAAAGTGTGTACTTTAACAGTGATATTGGACAAATGTTTGGTCGATGTTGAGAGTAGGAAACACTTGAGAGTAGGGCTAGCACTCCTATATGGATGAAAGAAAAGAAAAAAAAAACACTCTAAAGTCTAAACAGTAGAAAGAAGAATTATAATAATTTGACTTACGAAAGTACCAAAACCAACAAAAAAAAAAAAAAACATACTCATCATGTCTAGTGGAAGGTTCAAAATATGCGTATTATAAACAACATGCTTCAATACTTTGAATAGACCATTAATGTGGGTTTGTAGCTTTTTTGTAACCCCTTACAGGAATCGTTCAAGCCTAACTCGAATCATCACAAAATCATCCATTGAAATTTTCTGTAATTACGATATGAGTCAGCAACAATTTTATATTTCTCATTATTCATGATAATCATTTTCTTAATCTCAGCAAGCAATTCATAAATATGACGTGCAAATGCATATGCAGATGCAGATGGCCTATGTGTAGCTGATATGAGAATGATATTTATAGGTGTCCTAGGCTTATAACCATTTACTATCTCAACTGAACTCATGCCTATGGTCCCATTAACATAATTATTATATGTGAACTCAACTACAGGCAATATTAGATCTCACGTCCTAATGTGATCACCAACTAGACATAGTTACATGTTACCCAAACATTTGTTGACAAATTCAATTTGATCATCTTTCTGTGAGTACTTATCAATTGGCTTAGAGGATGTTTCTTTAGTAACAAATGAAAAAATCATAGCCTCCTTTTCAAACTCTTTAGGACTGATGATGTGAATGACTTTTTTTTTTTGGTCTCTTATTATTCTAGTCTTTACTCTTGTCTCCCTTCTCCTGTGTGGGGATTTTGGGTGGGAGAGGATTCAACTTAATCCTCTTAACACAATGTGTAAAGGAACACGTATTTGATTTAACAAATAGTGTCACATCCATGTCGTACAACTATGGCCTACCCAAAATTATGTGCCCCACATCTAGAGGCACAACATCACACCACAAGATGTCCCTATAAAAATAAAATTGAATCAAGACTTTACACATTTGGGAGATTGGAACTTGTCAACCCATGTTACTTGATATGGCTGAGGGTGGCCAACTAGTGATAGACCTAAACGGAAAATAGTGTTGAATGAGATTTTTTTTTTTAAATCCACTCAGAAGAAGATGGGAGGTTTGGCAAACTCCTATCGGGTTATTGAAAAGAAAAGGCAATGGAGGGACATAAAACCTTACCCCTACAAGAACACAAAGACAAAAGTCTATACTGAGAACCTCTTACAATACCAATACATGTTGTATCTAAGAAAGTAAGAGATTTGAGAAAAAATGTGGGGGCAAAAAGTTTTACCCCTAAACCAACAAGATAATAGGCACAATAAAAACTAATCCTTAAATCGAGTAAGTTTCCTAACCTCCCTCTGGGGTCTTCCTTGAAAAGAAGCAATTGTTGATGTTTTATTCTTCTTCTTATTTCTCCTTGAAGTCAATGGTTGAAAACTATCCTCTTCTTCAAATGCTTCAATAAGAATATCATTACAAACTTTCTCTTGGTTACCAACCCCACAAGCATAAGGCGTGCAATCAAAGTTCTCATTCGGTAACCTCTCTTCCACTTCTTCTTTTAAGTAACCTACCTCTTCGAAGAGATTAGTAGGCCCAGGAAAGGCATCAGGCTCAGTAGAGTCTAGAATTTACTTGGGTCTTTTCACCAATGTTTTTCTCATATTGAAATCCAGCTCACGCCTTCGATCAATTTGGACTTTGCTTAAGTAGGTCTTCCCCATTTCCACCTCTATTTCTTTGGCCAATTTGGATTCAAAGAGGAAATCTGACTCACCTTAAATAGCCTCCTTAGGTTGGGTATACGCCTTCGGTTTGAATACCCAACTAGGTTTAGTTGTTAGTAGGGAATTTAGCAAACTTTGGTGTTCAGCCAAAAAAAAATACATGATCTTCTCTCCTTCAATATTCTTCTCAACATCTTAGTCAGGTTCAAGGCTGCAAACTGACGGATTGGTCTGGCTTGATTCAAAATTTGAAGATGGTCATTAGGACTTTGAGATTTGTCTCCCTTCTCTTTAGTTGAAGTTCTAGTCGTCGAAGGTATGGTAAAGGTCATGGGGGATTCATAGGATTTCTCTACATCATTGCGAGGGACTATCTCCACTGAACTTGGATCAACCTAATTTTGGGCGTGGATAAATGGAAATTCAGGTTCTCCTCCCATAGAATTCTGATTTTCCAAAATTTTCCTGTCTTGGAAGCAACGGCCTGGAGGATTCGTCGAAGTCTTACTCAAACCTGATGTTACAACTGCATCTTTGCGACTATCTTCCTCCACTGAGTACGTTCCAGTATGAGACTACATTTGTTCAACTCTCACTATCGATCTAACTTTGCAATTCTTATCACCATACTTGGCATAGATATAAAAAACAGAATTCCTATGCCAGTGAACATTCTCTTTTTGTTGATCTATGGCATACCTCACTACCATCATTCGTGTGATGTCACTCTCTTCAGGATGAACAGGATTTGCCCTAACACGTGTAAACCACTTCAATGCTCTCACAGTAGTCCCTCATCAGTAGCTCCCGATGTCAAGATCATGAAATTCTTTATCCCATTCTCCCTCGTCTTCCTAATTTGTGCCCTCGAGAAGCAAGTTCTTAGTAAAGTTTTTTGTGGGGCACTAATATGCATAGTGCCCGAAGTAACAATTTGTTATTGGGATGGATTGTGGCGCAATGCTCTGATGTAATATCTTGACTCCCCACTATTTTCAAATCAAAACAATGAATCCCCAATCATATCCAAAAGTAATCAAAAAAAATATGTGGGACTTGGTGAGATTTTGAACAAAGTCCTTGGGGGGCGTTTGGCTAAACTATTAATATAAGCTATGAGTGTCATTTACACAATACTAAATATGATTAAAATAAGTATTTTTTTTTTTTTTTACAAAAGTTTGTTTGGATCTCAAATTAATAAGTATTTTTCAAGGGTATTATGGTCGGTTATGACGTGAGGAGGGTTATTTGGGAAATTTCATATATAAAAAATTGGGGACCAAAATGTCTCACGAAAGAAATGTTGGCTTATTTAGAAGACTTTTTAAAAAATGGCCGCAAACCAATCAAGACCAACATGAATGATGCCCTCATTAGGGCCCCAATTATTTTGGTTCAAAACTATGACTGGCTTAATGTTTAGGATGGTTGTACGCACCCCTAGTCGCTTTGTGTCACTTTCGCATTAAACCAATGTAGATGCTCCCACATTTTTTAGGAACTTTTTGTTTATTAGAAGCTAGCCAGGAAGCTCTCGGGGTGTTCTCCCCCATTTGAAGCCTTAGAGGTATCCCTTGAAGATGATTGCACAATATCATGCAATCAAGAGAGATCGGAGCTAACACAGTTTTATGACCTGTTTTTTTATGGGCGTACCTCGTGTTCTCAAACCCATTGAATTGAGGCTCTCCTTGAGATGTGCACAATATCATGCAAATCAAGAGAGATCAGGAGAGACGGCTTCGAAATTAAAATCAATGGAACATCTAATGGCCTGCATTTGAACCACTGCACCACACATGCTGTAGGTAATGACGCACCATTTAAGCTTTTTTTTAGAATCATAGAAATTGCTGACCTATGTCTTTTAAACCACCGATTTCTTTCTTAATTTAAGTAGCCCTTCTATAAGGGGCATTTTATAATTTTCAAAAAAAAATTGTTAACCTTCTAATTGTTAATTGTTGACTCTTTATTTTGACGAAGCAACGGATAGACTTTAGACTTTAGATTGGAAAAGGTTATTAAGAAGAAGAATAAGAAGGGGTAGGAAGAAGAAAAGAGGAAGAAAGAAAATGAAGAAAAACATCAATCTCTTGGCAGGCGGAGCATATAGCTGCTTTCATCTGAAAGCCTAATTATCGGTGGTCGGAGAGATGTAACACGTTCGAAAATGGTTATAAATTGAATGCAATGAACAGGATAACACGTAGCATTCGATTGTATTCTTGTATTAAGGGAAAATCATAAAATATAGTTAAGTAATAATAAACATGATTAGCGTTTTGTGTAAAAAATATTTTGTAAGAAACGGCTACAAAACAGGAAGAGTTAGTCTGATGTTACATATAGTAATTTTAACAAACTTATATAAGGATTCTACCAAAAGGGAAAACCCTTATTCTACATGGTTTGCTGGATTCTATGGAATAAAATCATAACCATTATGGCTGGTGTGAACGCATGACTTGCCTACCAAAAAAACAAACCTCAGTACTCAAAAGTAAAAACAATAAAAAAACTTTGGAGGTTATCCCCGAACTAGGCCACCCCACATACGTGCCCAAGCCCAACCCGATAATTTACTCGGATATATACTGTCCCCTGGGGAAAATTTCGTGGCTCACCACCACATCTTTGAATTGGTTGGTGTTGGGTGTTGTGTTGGTTATTGGCTATTAAGTCAGTCTATGCACGTATATCGTCCTATTTTGTGGCGAATCTAGGACGAGCAAGCGTAGAAAGAGAGCAGCATAGCAGGCGGCCAATCATGTACTCGAGCGGTACATGTCTGGTGTACGAGCTTCTGTGCAATCCCGAAGACAGCGACCAAGAGGACAAAAGTTCTATATGACAGCAAGGGTTTCACCCCTGACAAAGAGACGAGCTATTTCTTCAAAGTGCGCCCTCAGTAAGGAACGGGGATGCCCCCGAGGGGGACGTGGAATTAAATTGTCTGTGTTGTTCACCATGGCCTTCCTATTGCCAGGGTGTTTAAGAGCGGCGCGACGGGTCAAGATTACTTGAAAGTTGTTAAATCATACCAAGGTAATGCTCTTACCTTTAAACAAAACTTCTTTCATATGGCAGGGGTTTACGGATTAAATCACTGGTAAAGCTGTTAAATCCGTCCAAAAAGGTAACCCGATCTCGCCTTTAAAACAAACCTGCCACAGGGAAAACACGACAGAAGGGATTCCGGATTTAAGTAGGCGGCACCGGAAATTTAGTGAGTTGAATTGTCCAGCTTTAATGTCTGTTATTTCCCAGATGATGACCTTGTAAGAAAGTTAATTGACTTTTGCAGAGATAAGTCTGAGTCCAGGCAGCGTGAATTTGTCTAATTCGTGAAAATTGTTTCCTTAATTTTATCGATTTTGTTCAGGTGTCCGAATCTATTACTTTATATTTGTTCGAAGGGGATTTTTTGGACTGAAAAATTGAGTATTTATGACTTAGAGTTTTTTTTTATTCGGATTTGCGCCGTGGGAAATACCGATGGAGGGAGGACTCAGGCGGAGATCGGAGAAGCAAGAGGCCTGTGATGGGCTGGAGGCGTGGAGCTGATTGCATTAACTGCATAGGAAAAACATGGGGCGATACTAGAGGGTAGGTATGGAGTATTTTACGGTGGATTTGTAGGTTCAGCTGGCGGCACCAATTTCCAGAGGCAGGCTTAGCGTAGAGAGGTTTAATAATTCAGGCTTATTAAAATACTTGAGTCATGACATCATCACAACCCAAATCCGGTATGGGAGGGGGGATCTAAGTGCCAACAAAATGAAGAATATGGAAGGACAGTGTAATTGCAACTCGAGGCCTAGAGACGAAGTTAATACTGCGGGTTATTTAAGAAGACTGATTGTACCGCTCCTTGATAGCCCATCTCACAACCACTTCCTCCAGTATGCGCGGGGGGAATCTAATTGCCAACAAATGAAGCCTATGGAAGGACCACATGTATTCACAAAAATCAAGATTGAGAGTTTTTACAAATTCTCCACCTGTGAGAGGCAAGTGTTATTTACCAAAATAAAAAACATAATGGCAATGATGTGATTAAACAATAAAGCTCATTGTGTGAGCTCGTCACACCAAACGTTAACAGGAGAGCGGATAGAATTTAAAGAAGGGAAGAAGGAGTCCTGTGCCGCAATGGCCCCTTGAGGTTTTATAATATTTATATGTTTTTTGTAGTGAAACTATAAACTTTCTATAACACTGGAAGGTGAAAACGCACGGCAAGGACCCAATACGCCACTTAAAAGTGATTATTGTGGTCATTCTAATGCTTTGCGGATCCCAACCATTGCTGGTGAGGGAGGTTTAGGGATACAGCCCTCCAGTGATGCTAGTTTGCAACGAGCTCACCAATGCCTCAATACTAACAAACTAACGGGCTAAGGTAAGGTATTTTTTATTTTTAAAAAAAGTGTTGGGGGGATTATCACAGAAAAAAAAAAACGCTTTGTGGAATCTCAACGGACGAATGAGCATTATCTTATAAATTGTTGGGCAGTGATAGCGCACCTAGATTTAGGCAGTCAAAGTTGTGTCCCTTTTAACACCTTTTTAACTAGCTTAAACTTAAGGAAAATTAAGTTCATATATGTGTGGGTAGAGATATATCAAGGTTGATTACTTAGTGTAGGAGTGAGTAAATCTTAACCACTGTTGATGGGTCCCGTTAAAAAAAAGGGGCATGAACCAATGAGGACCGCACATTCTATACATAAATACTGGAATAGGGCAGTTTGGGAATGTGAAACAGTTCCCTTAATTTTTACCAAAAGATATAAAATACAGAAAATAGACAAGGAGTGAGGTGGTTAATACTAAGCAAATAGGTTGGTCGATCTGGTTTCTTTGTGTCTTTCGAGTTGTTTGATGTGTAAGAATGGATGGAGGAGAAGCAAAGGATGTGCCCCTACCTACAATAGTGAGATTTAGTTAAAATTATTGTCATCACTATATATCTGAAATACTGGAATAATTTGGTCAAAGGTATGTGCCAAATAGCAAAGGTTAATCGCGCTTTAGATGCGACTAGAGTAATGGTGGAATGGATGATGAGCATGATACACAATTAGTGGGCGCAATTTATTTGATCTAACCAATCGGATTCTGAGCGCGCTTAGTTTGGATCTGTTCGGCACTCATTGTCCCAAACTTTATAAGCTGGTGACGTCTACAGTTAGATTGTACAGAAATGTAACCCCGGTCGAGTTTCCCAAACGCAAGTGGTGGCATAAGTGTGTCAAACCATAAGCCGGTCGCAACACCACGTAGTAGAACCTAGCAGACGGAAAGTAGATATAGGATTGTCGGTGCTGTGGCAAATCTGGGAGGAAGCAAAAGCGGATTGGTGTCAATCATCCTTTCTTTATTGTCACCCACAGTATGGGAAA
>JABCRI010001352.1:0-87720 GCA_015143295.1 Tetracentron sinense
CTGTTATAGTGGTACGTAACATGTAGCGACCAGTATGTTATGTATTGACCATGTGTATCAAAACTAGTAGCGACAATATTTGATACACACAAACCATTAAACTCAGAATTTGCGAATTTTGCATTTTTTTCAAGGAACGCATTGTTAAAGTGTACTAAAAGATCCATAAAGGAGAAATGAGTTTCATGAGATAGGAAGAGAGGAGTTAGGGAGCTTTCTCCATGGTCATTGCACATTCGTAATCCTCTTTTTCTTTTAGTCTTCAAAAATAGAAAAACTCTTCTTTAAAGTATAGTTGGTAGTGAGCGGTATATACTTTCAAAATGCCTGAATTATGAAAAATGATGCACAAGTCTTTTGTTTTTTTTGTCAAAGGCAGAAGTCTCTTTGGAGAGTTTTAAAACTTAGGTATTAGGGAAGAGTCTTCAGAAGAGGACCTTCTAAGTGACTGCAGTGGCCCTATGTCCTTTTTAAAACTTTCAACCATTAGTCAAGCTAATAAATTTACAATAAATAACTTTATTTTATGGTATTTGTGACAAAACCATGGTTAGATGGTTAACCCTAGGGGGTAAAACATAGTTGAGTATGGTGAAAGAAAGAAGGGTCATTAGACGAAGAGATCAACGGGCTGAAGTTGACCCCGGGTCGTTTTCATTCCCTTAGGGAAAAAACTAGGAAGGAACCCGTCCAAGCACAGAAATAGTAAAATAAATAAATAAACTCCAGTAATATCAATAAGAAATAAAATTTATCTTTCTTAGTAGAAAATTTTCACGAATAAAAAGGAGGTAGGAAAAGAACATATCGCATGTATATTGTCAGTTTATATAAAAATATGAAGAATTGGGTGGAAGGTGGAACTATGAAACAAAGAGTTGTTAAGTTAAAAAATAGAGTTAAAAAAACAATTAAAAGAATATACTATAAAAGATATAGTTCCTGGTAGAATCTTTCTGTGACCCACATAAGTAGGGAGGAAAAAAAAAGATATCAAAAAGTATATACAAACCTGTATTATTTTTATGAATAAAAAGTGTAAAATTTTCAAAAGCAAATAAATTAAAATAAGAAGAATAGTTGTCAAAAATATATAATAATTACAACTAATATCATTTTAAGAATAGTAAAATTTTCAAAAATTAAAATATTTTTTGGTTAAAGTTGCACCATTTTACGATTTTCCAACAAAGGCTTCTATCATAAAAAAAAGAGTCTAACATAGAATATGAAGACTGACGGAGAGGAAAAGAAAATATCACGGACATTGGTGTACAGTTAAATGAAAGGAAGAATGGTTGAAAATATGAATAGTAAAGGTGTGAAACAACAAATTAGAAGTAAGTCAACAATGAAAGGCATTAAAGCTATGGGAATCAGCAGTAGAAGGTAAAACAACAGCGGAACTAACGACATAGATAAATAACTTTAAAGTTTTACTTATGAAGGAAAATTGGACCTAAACGTTATATCTTGAACCAAAAAAAAAAACTTAGAAGCAGTAACAATATAGCTTGCAAAAAGAAATAGAGTGGTCTGACAGCTCTTGATCTTTTACCTATTAATATTTTGTCATAATCCAGAAAGTGTTGGTAATGATATATTAAAACTTTCTTAGGGGATTGTAATTATACAGTTATAACGGACGGGCTACACCAGGTCACACGTGTCCCTTTGACAAACACTCCGTAACTGTGGTTAAGATTCACCCACCCCTAGGTTTCACCTACCATTTGGTTTTAGAAAAAAATTTGACAAGTTTAAACCATATGGAGTTAGTATTAAACCAAATATGTAATAAAAAAGGTTAAATAATTTTTCTAAAACAAGGATAGGTGAGTGAACCTAAGAGTGGGTGAATTTAACCATAATAAGGGTGTCAAAAGGGATAGAGGAGTACGCAATACTCTATCTCTCTCCTCTATTTCGGCATATCCTCTTAATTATAGAGGAGATGGACACAATGTAAAGTTATTGATCCAATGTGTGGAGCTCTAAATCCTATTTCTACTCTATAACACTATTCATTTTTATTAAAAAATAGTTGATATGTTTTCTGCCCATTTTTCCTCTCAAAATGCAGTTTATTCAACCACTTTTGCCTCAAAAACTCAATAATTGGACCACAAAATGTTATTAGAAGGTTTTTCAATATTAAAAATAGTTTGGTATTAAAGTTTAGCGTTCCAATGGTAGAGATGAGTTGATTTGGAGTTTTTATTGGTATTTAAAGTTTGTTATTAGAGTTTTTAATATTAAAAAATAGTTGTAATTTTAAAAAAGAATTAATATTATAAAAAAAATAAACCAGGATGGGTGGATGAATCTTAAACACGAGAGGGGTGGCAAAAGGAAACGTGGCAAAATCAAGGGGTGATACGTAGAGGATTTGACTTTTTTTTTTCATTTTATTGATGAATTAAATTTAAAATGAAACAATATTAAAAAATATAAAATAATTTAAATATAAAATATAAATTTTAAATAAAATAAAAGGCTACAATGGAATTTTGGAAAAAGTTGGGGACAAAAAAAAGGACACAAGTGGCATGTAAGGGGAGAATAGTATTATAGAGGCATCTTCTATTTTTCTCTCATCCGCTAATATAGAGGATCAATATAGCTCTACGCGAGGACCAATTCTAATATGGTTTTCGATGGGTGGGTGTTTTTTCCAACCGATCCTCTATATTTTAGAGGTTAGTAAGGCCAAATCATGTACAGTGATAACCGGTTGGCAAATCGGTTATCACCCCTAGAGGTCGGCACGGATCCTTGCCACCCCGTAACCATGGGTAAGGTTCACCCACCCCTAGGGGTTCACCCACCCATCCTTGGTTTTTTTTTCAAATTAAAAAACTGTTTTCATTATTTAAAAAACTCTAAAACGGTTTTTTAATTTTAAAAATAATTAATATTAAAAAAAAAAAACCAAGATGGGTTTGGTGAACCCTAGGGGTGGGGGAATCTTACCCACGATTAAAGAGTATCAAAGGAGACACGTGGACAACCTCTAGGGGTGATAATCGGATTGCCAAAGCCGTTATCACGTAAAGGATTTGGACTCCAAGATGGTAAGATGTTCAATAACTACGGTGCAGAAGGGTTGTCAGAATGAGAGAATTATTCTCCAATAGTATTAGGTAATAGATCCCCAAACTGGAGGGGCATTATGGGAAAATCCCTAAATTAATTTTAAATCTTAGTAGGCGCGGGCTGCTTCAACGCTTGGAGTAGTGGAGCTTTTCTTGAACCAATTGCAGTTTTGTAATTATAGGATGACAAAACCTAAAACCACAGTCTTGACCCTTAATTATAGAAACTGACAGAACTTTTTTTTTTTTTGGAGGTGATAAACTATAGACATGGTGTATCAACGTTCCCAAATACCTAAGTTTTTAAAAACACATTTATTTTCAAAAATTCGAGCCGTTTTTTTTGTATATCCGTTTTTTTTATAAAATAACATCGAAATCGAACCGTTGTATACAAACGGCTCATAAAGTGGCTTTGCTACGCTGAGATATTTTCTCTTAGAAAAAGAGAGAGAGGGGAGAGAGAATGTTACCGTGTAATCACAGTGCTTTGCTGAGATTAATTATGTAGAAAACGCGAGAGAGAGCGAGAAAAAAAATCGCAATGGAGTCAATCCAGAAGCTTCAAAGGTTGGAGAGAAGATATTGAGTTAGACGAATCCTGCAGGAAGAACATCCTTTCATTTCATTCTCTACTAAGGTAAGAGATATTCTAAGCTGCAATTTATTCTGTCTGTTCCTTGTTTTTATTCACAATTCTAAAGAAACGTATATGCTTATTTATTCCCTTCGTTTCTTCTCCATTCGGATTTTCTTCTGGGTCGGAGGCTGCAGGTCATTTCGGCCTTGTCCAGGATTTCCCACCCTGTTTGTAAAAAAAACATTGGTTTGTTTTAGGAACTGAATTCTAGATATTTCTACTCTAATTTGGAATTCTCTACTTCATACTTGATTTTTTAAGTGCTGCATTGTGATTGGCGTCACTCTCTTCTAAAAACATCAATGATCAAATCAACATATAAAATATACGTGTCATCTATATGAAATATAGGAAACCCATTTTCGATTGTTAGCTTTTAAGTCTTTTGCTTCCAAATAGAATAGAAAGCTGGGGTTTCACTAGACAGAAAACAAACGTTTCATTTTTTTTCCAATTAATAAATGGTTTTGGTCTCATGACGAAAGTCTACTGCCATCTGAAGGTTTGGTTTTCGTTTTCTAATGTCTAAAATTTCTAGTTCGTTCATTCAGCTGCATTGATTCTTAAAGCAGCGTCTATTTATTAACTTGAAGGGGTGATGCTTCTGCAAACAGTCATGGAGCCTTGGGACGTTGAGAAATTTACTTTTCCAGCAACTAGTATATCAGGAGGTATAATGCTTAGTGCCAATACTTGATTTGTCCGTAAAATCAGTATAGTTATGATCACGTGCCTGCTTGAATACCCCAAACACGGTGACATTGGAATCAACCATTAACCTAAAGCATTTTGATGCAGTGGTGATCTGCTCTTAAAGAATATGCCTAATTTTAAGGGAGAAGAAAATAGCATTTTTGCTTATATTGCCGATATTTACACTTGCAATAGTATCTTTAAAGCATGCCTCTATGTTTTTATTATCTGGGGCAACACAAAAACATCACCCTCTGTAGGATAATAGACAGACCTTTAGAAGAAAAAATAGTAAAGAAATAAATTAAATGTACATGAGAATTTGGTATGGTAGACATGGAGGGAAGCCCCTTTAGACGCACCCTACTCTTGGTAAAAAACAACAAAAAACTAGGGATTGAAGGCACCACCCAAACGTGTGTTTATTAGCACTGACCCTAGACATAATTTTTGAGGAAACAAAACGTCGCAAATAAGAAGAAAATCTGTGTTTGTGACCCCTTGTAGGGACTTATAGTTGTATTAATTGGACTCCTCCGCGGTGATCATATTTGACTTCTTTATATAGAAGCGTACCAATTGGCCAGGTTTATTATCTGCTTGGTTTGCGTTCAAGTGAATGTAAGAAAATCTGTTGATTTACTTCAAACGTCTTTGGGATTTAGTTATTTAGATTGCATAAATTTGGCTACCAAAGTGGGTATTTGTACCTGGGTCTCTCCAAATTCTTCTTTATACAAAACAAGCAGTGCGATTTATAGTGAATAACTTGGACATTTCAGAACCAGAATCCCCATTTCTTTATGGTAGTAGGTTCTCAGCATTACTGCAGTATTGATTCAAACAAACGTAACCTTAAAAATCTTAGGTTGTTAAGGGGCCAGGTCGGCTTGGCAGAAAATCAGATGACAGAATGAGTATGCCCAAAAATGATATGGGAAAAACTATCACCTTTTTGCCAAGTTGGACACCACGGCGATTTTAGGTTGTTTGGGGTATTGGGGAGAATGTACCAAATTCATCTCCTATATCCTGTGATACTCAAATTGAAACGTCAACTGTGTTTGTTGGACATCCATAATGCACCAGCCGATGTGCTCGTGGCATATCTATCTGGCTTAATTACTAATAGAAACATAGGAACTATGTCATCGATTACATATTCTGAGTCATAATGCAGATTTGTTAAAGGAATGGGAAAATGAATAAGTTCGCTTTAAATGATATGTAACATAAAAGGATCATTTCTTATATTGCTTGATTCTGTAAGGGAAAGTAACAGCTGGTCTGAATTAACAAGTCTCGAAGAATTAGTATATAATGTTCATCTAGAATAAGCTTTTGAATCATTTCTGATTTGCACTTTTTAAACTGTTAAATAATGAAAATCTCCACGTCTCACTAGCAGGATTAAAGATTAAAGAAGTATTTGGTCATGTATTTGGAGGGAGGATTAAAGAAGTACAGGCATGGGACGTTGTTGGCTCACTGGCAAATGAATGAAATATGAGATAAGGATAGTCATTAATGTAGAGCTTGATATGGACATAGTGGACCTAAATTCATCCAGGAGCATTAGATGTGGTCATATGTTAGGGGTATCATATTGCTATATGTGCTATTTCATGTTTCATGCAATATGAGTAAAATTTTACGAACAAGACCTGCAGGGTGATTAAATTATTAGGACCATATAACTTTCTGGTCTGAATTAACAAATCTTAGAATAAGCTTCAGATATCATCTCTGATTTGTACTTTTAAACTGTTAACAGAGCATTAGATGTGTCAATATGTTAGGGGTATCATATTTGCTCTATGTGAATGTTATTATTCTCTTTCAAAACATTCTTGAACTGGAAGGTTGAATAGCTTTATGGAAGTGCCTTTATTTCATTCTTCTACTATAAGTCATTGACCCAAGAATGTGAATATTTAGTGATGCACATGGGCTGAATTTTTTTTTTTGACTTATCATATATTATGTTTGTTTTACACTGAGCATGCGCTATCTCTGTTGTAGGTCGCACACTGTTGTTGCTCTGTTGGAACGATTAAATTATTTGCTTCAGGTATATATTTTGACTTATTTGATTATTTTCTGCCGTTGAATTGTTCAGATTATATGTTTTTAATCTGTTACTCCAACCATGCTAGAGACTCCCCAAAAAAAGTCAGCGAATATATAGTTTTGGTGTGAGTGAGGAGAAGGACTTGGGATGTTAGTTGCAGCCTGAGATTTCTTTGTGAAATTTCGAGTTTTGAGATCTCTACATGATTTGAATAAGTTCTTTATTTTTATTTTATGAAAGAAACACCGAGTGGCAATTTACTTATCCATAGAACATGTGTAGTTTCCTCTCTCCTTTTTGTGGTCCATGGCATCATTTATCCTAGGTTGGTTGTTAGTCGGTTAGTGGATGTCTGGGGATTAAACAAGATTAATTATCTTCTTTGTGTGCCCGATTTTTGATATTGCTTATAGCTTCAATCTGCACAATATTTGCATTAATAACAAAAAAATAAATAAACAGGTACTGATGATGTTGATGATATTTTTCAGTGATAATATAAGTTATGTTTATATAAGTAAAGGTTTAAGTCCTAGAAGTTTTAGGTAACACTTCACTTGTTGATTGAGAAACCAAACCTCAAATTTTGCTAACCCAATGAATCTGTTAGCTAAAAAATGGCGTAGTTAAAGTTTATACTAATCTTATGTATATGTAGGATAACCTACTGGGTATCACTTTTCACAGTGTTGGTACAACCATTTAGCTTTGGCTGGGTAGATTAAGAATTGCAAATAAGAGAAAGATTGATCATTCAACAAAAAGAAAAAAAAAATCTTTTGTACAGTGAGTTAATAAGTGGGGTGAACAATGGTCATTGGTCCTGCAAGTTTCGGCATTTTATGTATCTGTATATTTCTTGTCTCACATAGATCGAGCATTTATAGATTACAGGATCCTAATCGGAAGGCATTTATGTCTCTAGCAAAGAAATAATAACTCACGAGGTACATATTTATTGGCTATACTTGATTTTTCAGTTGAATCTCTATTTTTGTTTTATGATCATGTGCCTGTTTTTAAAAAATGATATGTGTTATTTGACAGAAGCTACTATTGTTAATCTGGATATGCAAGATCTGCTCTGAGTAAGTTAAAGTCTCTTCTTTATTAGCTTATCATCTAGTTAAACACATGAGCTACCTCTGTAAAAAAAAAACATATGCCTAATTTTAATTGAATAAAAACAGTAGTAGCCTGCTTGGAAAATAATACGCGTATGAGCATCTCAGTAATAAGAGAACCATACAAATTATTAAGGGGAAAAATAAAATCATTAACAAGTCAGCAAGCTACCATGAATCTCTAGCAGCAGTAAATGGTCTTGGAGTTTAGTCATACCATGATATCCATTGTTGTATGAAACTCTCCCAAATAAGTAATGAAAATAAAATTTTGCTTATACTATATTTGCAGGATAGTTTATACAGTTTTCACAGTGTTGGGATATTGATGGGTTGACAACATTTTTGCTTTGTGCTTTGCTAAGTTACTGCCTTCTATATGTATAGTATATACACTTTTCACAGTGTTGGGATATTGATGGGTTGACAACATTTTTGCTAAGTTACTGCCTTCTATATGTAGCTTGTTCTCTCAGAGCAACACAAAAACATAAATAACTCTATAGATCATTAGATAAAACTTTAAGAAGAAAAATAGAGGATAAAAAACAGTAGTAGTGAGGTACCAATGTACAAGAAACATATATAAGGGAAACATGAGCAGGCCCCCTTAGTTACCACCCCTTACTTGACAAAACGCAAACACTTGGGTATGTTCTCCATCCCAAAGTGTTTGTTCCTTTGCCAAGAAACGGGGCGTCTAAAAGGACCTCCACATTTATTGTTAGCAATCCCCTATGCACAATTTTACAAGGAAAAGAAACTGTAAATAAGTAAATGGTATTGAGGTTCGTCAAACAATAAATCCCACTACATGATCAGCCAAATTTTATATTTTTTTATTTGCAGGATAGAGTGTCACTTTTCACATTGTTGGTATGTAGGACCCATTTAGTTAGAGTTGGGTAGACTTCAAAAAAAAATCATCTAGAAGATTTCAACAAACAAAAAATTGAAAGAATAAGAGAAAAAAAATCATATGGTGGATAGTGAGAGTTAATTGGGGTGGGGTGAACAATGATCATCAGTCCTGCAAGGATCAGTGTTTGTATGTATCTCCATATTTCCTGTCGCACATAGATTAAGCAATTATAGATTTCAAGACTAACTAATTATGTGCCTTTAGTACTTGATTTTTAGTTGTTATGATTATGTGCCTGTTTTTCAACACTGACAGAGGTAAATTAAAGTCTGTCTTTTTTATTAGCTCATTTTCTGGTTAGATAAGCTTGATGGAAACACAATGGGTGGGTTCTCTCTATCTAGATTTTGAGTACATGAGCAACAACCTTAACAAGAACATGCAATGCTTCCACCAAACTGGATAAACCATTCCTGCTAAAACCCGTTGAACAACTGACTCTTTAGATATTATATCATCATCATTTTGAGTACATGAGCAACAACCTTAACAAGAACATGCAATGCTTCCACCAAACTGACTAAACCATTCCTGCTAAAACCCGTTGAACAACTGACTCTTCAGATATTCATCATCATTTTGAGTACATGTGCAACAACCTTAACAAAAACATGCAATGCTTCCACCAAACTGGATAAACCATTCCTGCTAAAACCCGTTGAACAACTGACTCTTCAGATATTCATCATTATGAGCATGATCAAATCAACAAACTAACATATACGTGACCAGAATTTAAATGTTATCATTTCTTTCAATTTATTTACTGGTTTTTGATCTCAATTGAACCAAAACATAATTTCCATATGAAGGTTTCAGTTTTCTAATTTTCTAAATTTCATAGTTGAAGATTCATCTGACATGGTGATTGCTAATGCAGAGTCTGATTTTATCAACTTTGCAAACAGTCATGGAGACGAGACCCATTGGGGGCTAGCTGAGACATTTATGTTTCCCGCAAAGAAGTATACTCGTGAGGTATATATAAGCTTATTGCCAATACTTGATTTGTCAGTTAAATCAGTATAGTTTTGAATACTGACACAGTAATATTTGGCATTAGCCATTCCTAATTGGAATATTGATGCAGTGATCTGGTCTTAGTAAGTAGCATACGCCGAATTTGAAGTGAAAGTTAAAAATTTCATAGTTCTTCATTCATCTGACATGGTGATTGCTAATGGAGAGTCTGATTTTATCAACTTTGCAAACAGTCATGGAGACGAGATCCCTTGGGGGCTGGCTGAGACATTTATGTGAAAGTTAAAGTTAGCATATGCCGAATTTTAAGTGAAAGTTAAAACAGTAGCAGCCTACTAGGAAAGTACTACACAAGGGCATCTCAGTATGAACAATGAATACATGAGAAATGGAAATGCAATTTTGCTTATACTACATTTGCAAGATACTATACACTTTCCATAGTATATACATTCAAGCATGCCTTCTATGCAACACAAAAATATTACTCTGTAGAGATCATTGACAAAACTTTAAGAAGAAAAATAGACAATATATATATAGCCAGGTACCAAGGGGGTGGGAATCGTGGGATGCCACTCGATCTTGGCAAGAATGACAAATACCTAGGGTGTGTGCCCCATCCCAAAGTCTTTGTCTTTTTGCCAATGCATCTAAGGGCCCCCCACATTTACTATACACATAATTTTATATGGAAATTGAAACCGTCGAATAAATCGTCTTTGAGGTTTGTCAAACAATAAATCCCACTATCCATGGTTGTTTGAAACTTTATAGCATAGGCAACCAAATAACGTTTTTTTTGTTTTATTAAGCCTTTTAAATCTTATATATTTGTTAACAAGGAAAAAAATCTATTATACATTGTACAATGATGATAATTACTGAGTTAGAGATAGACTAACTTGCAAATAAGAAAATATGATATGAATTAACAAGAAAAAAAAATCTATTGTACACTGTACAGTGAAAATTACTGAGTTAGAGTGGGGTCGACATTTCTATGTATCTGTATATTTTGTCTCACGCAGATTAACAGGAATCTAACTGGAAGGCGTTTACATTTCCAGCAAAGAAGTATTACTCGTGAGGTACATATTTATTAGCTATGCTGGGTTTTTTGGTTAAATTAATATTTTACTCATGAAGTACATGTATGTGCCTATTTTTGTACAGGTTATTTGACACCAGCTATTCCTAATATGGATATTGATGTAGAGATCTGCTATATAGTAAGTTAAGTCTGTCTTCTTTGTTGGCTTATCATCCGGTTATAACACATGAGTTACTTCTGTAAAATACATATGCCTAATTTTAAGAAAACAATAGTAGTAGCCTGCTATGAAAGTAACACACATGAGCATCTCAAAAAAGAGAACCATACAGAATTTCAAGGGAAAAAATAATATCATTAGCAAGTTAGCTATGATGAATCTCTAGCAGTAAATGGTCTTGGAGTTTCGTCATACCATGATATCTGTAATTATGTGAAACTCTCCAAAATAAGCAATGAAAAAGAAAGTTTGCTTATACTATATTTGCAGGATAGTATACACTTTCCACAGTGTTGGGATATAAATTTTTTTCTTTCTACTTTGCTAACCATGTAGCTTGTTATCTGGTAGCAACACAAAAACATAAATAATTTCGTGAACATAGACAGAACTTTAAGAAGATAAATATAGGGAAAGAAATTGTAGCAATGAGGAGTTTATTATCTTATTCATTGGCTATATTGAGGTACAAATTTAGTGGCTATATTGAGTTTTGAATTAAATCAGTATTGTCTTACGATCACGTGCCAGTTTTTTAACACCGACGAAGGTTATTTGATATCAGCTAGGAATCTTGATAGTGATGCAGTGACTTTCACTTGGTAATTTAAGTCTATCTTTTTTTTTAGCTTATTATCCGATTACAGTGGTTACTGCCTCTGACTTTAAGTGAAAAAAAATAGTGCTATGCTATGAAAGTAGTAACACATGGGCATCTCAGTAAGAAACCATACAGAATTTTAAGGGAAAAAAAATATAATATTAGTAGCAGTGTGAGATACCATGAATCTTGAGCAGTAAGTAAAATGGTCATGGAGTTTCGTCAGACCTTGAATCTATCCAAAATAAGCAATGAAAAAGCAATTTTGCTTATTATACACTTTCCACACAGTGTTAGTTGGGGTGGGTTGATTGCTTTGCTAAGTTATTAAAGCCTCCCTTACCTTCTATTTTTAGCTTATTATCTGAGTGCAACACTAATAGAAGAACAGAGGAAATTTTGATAGGGCTAGATGCAGACGCCACCTATTTGCTAAGTTATTAAAGCCTCCCTTACCTTCTATTTTTAGCTTATTATCTGAGTGCAACACTAATAGAAGAACAGAGGAAATTTTGATAGGGCTAGATGCAGACGCCACCTATTCTTGGCACAATGATAAACACCTGGTATGTGGGTCCCATCCCAAAGTATTTGTCCTTTTGCCAAGAAAAGGGTCGTCTAAGGCCCTCCGCAATTACAACCTAGCACTCCCCTATACATAATTTTATGTGGAAAATAAAAATGTAAGAGTGGGGTATTACAAAATATTATTTGGCATCAGCTATTCCAAATCTTGATATTGATGCAGTGATGATCCACTATTCGTAAGTTAACATAACTCTGTCTTCTTTATTAGCTAATCTGGTTACAACACATGAGTTACTACTAAGAAATATATACATAATTTTATGTGGAAAATAAAAATGTAAGAGTGGGGTATTACAAAATATTATTTGGCATCAGCTATTCCAAATCTTGATATTGATGCAGTGATGATCCACTATTCGTAAGTTAACATAACTCTGTCTTCTTTATTAGCTAATCTGGTTACAACACATGAGTTACTACTAAGAAATATATGCCTAATTATAAGTGAAAAAAAAGAACAGTAGCAGCGTAGACATGAATATCCAGTAATAACCATGAATACTTGAGAAATAAAAAAAGCATTTTTGCTTGTAGTATATTTCAGAAGGATTCAAATATTGATGGGTTGATCTGCTTTCGTAATTACTATTACAATTACATTTTGCTTTGTTTTTGGAGCACTACTTTTTCTTTATTGATTTTCTTTTGTAATTGTTATACTATATAACTCTTTTGTAATTATGATTGTTGTCAATTATATAATTTGACAACTGCATGTATAGTTTCTGTATTGCCTTCAATTTCTGTGCACTGATTCTTCTTACTGAAGTTGTTTGCCCACCTTCATTCTTGAAGTTATCTTGAAACAATAATGAATAGTTTTGTGCAAGGTCATAGCTAAAGCATATTTATTAGTTCGTTTGATTATGAAGGTATATGATAAAATTGGAAGCAGCAAGGTTGAGGAAGACTCACTATCCAGGTATTTCTTTATTTATATATCTTTTCCCACTGGTGTTTTATTCATATTGTTTGGAAGCCCTGCACTGCATCACATGCATTTTGTGTTTTGTACTATTCTAATGTCCAATATTGCATTTATGTCCACTGGTATATTAGAATTATACCAGGCCTCAATTATTTATCAGTCAATTTTGTGACTATGTAGCTTCAGACATTAAATCGTAGGAGGACACCTCAGGGGTTGTTGTTTGCATGCATGGTAAGCTATTCAAGCTTGCTAACCACAGTATGAATAGTGTCATGGTATATGTTGCAGGTATGCTCAACAATTGTGACTAGATCTATAGTGTTGGGATATCGATGGGTTGATTTGGCTTTGCTAAGTTTAAAGCTTGCATTTTTTGTAGCTAAAAAAACAGTATATTGGGAATTTTTATCTGCAATCGAGGCACTCCCTAAGAAACATATACATGAAAATTTTGCTCGGATAGACGTGGGGGCAGATCAACAAATACCTGGGGTGTGGTCCCATCCTAAATTGTTTATCCTTTTTCCAAGAAAATCACATCTAAGGTCCTCGGCATTTATGGCTTTATACATAATTTTATGAAGAAAACGAAGCCCTACTATCCATACTTGTTTGTTATTGTATATTTCTTGTGTTGCACACATATCAAGCATTTTGTAGATTACAGGATTAGTGTGGCTATTGATGTCGTGATCTAAGTTGAGTTTGACTTCTACAAATCCTTGTTATCTAGTTGCGTACATAGTATATTGAAAGGCATTTTTGCTTATACGTACTGTATTTGCAGAATATTTAGTGTGCACCTGCTACATCAATGGGATATATGGGTGCAAACCATCATTGGGATATATGGGTTAATTTGCTTTGGTGAGTTTTAAGCCTCCTTTCTACATTATTTTATTGCCTATCATTTCTATGTTAGCTTTATTCTCGCTTTATTATCATTTATATGTTAGCTTTAATATATCATGTTCAATAACTCTATATATCATATACATAAGCTTAATAAAAGACAAGAAAGAATATATATTTCTTATCACATTAGATCGAGCATTATAGGATTGTTTTATTACACCACCCTAATCAATAATATAGGTTTGACTTAAAAGAGAATAGAACAAGATTTCAAAAGGTCAATGTTTACTGAGTAATAAACTTCAACATAAGACTGTTGTAAGGGGATTTTTGCACCTCTTCTCTCATTATTCTCTAAAACTCCATGGTCCATCATCAACCAATACCCAAGTCCAATCCGGCATATCTCACCGACGCCTTAGCAAAATCAATCTAACCCTGCCAATTACCCAATCCAGGCCCAAAACCCTAGAAAAAAATCCCATTATGAGAAAAAGTAAGCATGTCAGTATCCCCTTTATCGCCATTCTTCATTTAATCTAAATTTAGTAATGTCGGTGATGGTGTCAATAATACCATTACCGACATTCACTTTATCTAACCAGCTTACAGTTTTTCTTCATTTATAAATTCAGTAATGTAGGTAATGCCATTACCGACATTCACTTCATCTGACCATATTATGTTATTTTAGGTTTATTCGGCGAACCATTTCAGGAAAATTATCCGATTGGCGATAATACCATTACCGACATTATCAATTTAAGGCTATTTTATAATAGCGGTACTGAGTTACCCTACCAAAGTCACCTTACTTAGCCTCCTCCAATATCCTATATATACCTCATTCCCACAAGCTTCCGTCCCACTCAAGAAATTCCACACAAAAAACCTTGCCAACTCGTGTTAAAGACCAAACCAAGCCCCAAACCTCTGTAATTTAGGAACTAGGTTGAGTTTGGCCTAGGGAGGAGGGAGCCTAGGCTAGCTTTAAAAGGCAACTCCGGTCTCCATAATTCCTCAGAGCTTTTGGGAGAAGAGTCGAGGAGTAGGACCTTCCTCCTCCAAAACTCTCCCATCTTCTACTACTAAAAGCTAGACTTTCTTCTTCTTACGCGGCATTCTCTCAAGAAATTTCACCCTTTTTCTCTTCAATTAAGCTGCCACGCCAGCACAATCAAAACTAACCGCTGTCTAGTCCTGTCTTTTGTTCCTCTCCCTATTAATTAACTTCTCAAATGTTAACACTCCACTCCTCCTCAGAATCCCAAGTTCAGGCTCCTCCTTCTCGGAGTCCCTTCCATTCCGTATTTATCAAACCAAATAAGTCCTCGCGCCTACCTATTTAGCTCCCCACCGACTGAACACAACTCCCTTTTCGGGTACCCACCTATCCCTAAAATTTAATCATTCTTTGGATATCACGGTTCACTCAAAATATTCCTTTCTTCTCTCACGTTCTCTCATTCTCTTCTCTCACGATCTCTAGCCTCCCTTTGCACACACTCTTCCCCACCGACTGAACACAACTCCCTTTTCGGGTACCTATCCCTAAAATTTAATCATTCTTTGGATATCACGGCTCACTCAAAATATTCATTTCTTCTCTCACGTTCTCTCATTCTCTTCTCTCACGATCTCTAGCCTCCCTTTACTGCCTACACACTCTTCTCTACCAAGTGTTAATAGAGATTGTCTTCTATGAATCGTAGATTGAGATTGCACCGCATGCATGCACTTCTCTTAGATTCAAGGTTAGTTTGATAGATACATTGCAAATCTGTTTTCTTTTGATCTGATTGTTTGTTTTGGGGACCTTTTTGGTTTGGACAACCAAAAAAAATCTTTTTGATTGTGTCGCGAGTGTTTGAATTTAGTCCTTAAATTTAGGGGTTTTATTTGTTAACTCTGACAAATAAAAAACATCACAAGTTGTTTCAATTACAAATGTTATAGACGAATTTATATGATTTTATCATTATCTGACCCAGCTCCCTTTTAAAAGAGTTATTTTTCTTAGCTTCCATGCGTGTGAAGCTCCCAAGCGGTGCGGTAGAGGTATTGAGAAAGTCAAAAATGCCCCCGTTTTCTAAACACTTACAATTTACATCTCTAACTCATTCGATCGAATACACCTTAATCTTACACAACACCATTTCGAAGCAATTAAGTAGATTAATACAACTTCATAGTTTAAGAAGAAGAAGAGGAAGAAGAAGAAGGAAGAAGAAGCCTCCTCACACGCGTTCCCTACAACCGTCAGATTAAGAGGTATGTTTAAACGATCAAATGGGTTAAAGAAAGAATAAGAACAGAGAACACCATTTCGAACTCAATTTGTATGTGAATGCTACAATCGTCACGCGTTCCCTACAAAGTAGATTAATACAACTTCATAGTTTAAGAAGAAGAAGGAAGAAGAAGCCTGGCCCTCACACGTTCCCTACAACCATCAGATTAATAAGTATGTTAAACAAACTATCGAAATCGAATTATTTTTGTTTATTTTTCTTTATTTCAAACTCATAATAAAATTAAAACCCTAACGAAGATAAACCCTAAACCCCTGTAGGAAAAATCCAAACTTTCTTTAAATAGCCTGAATTTGAGATTACAGTTTTGAATTCAGTCTTAATATATATATATTACTAATCAATTTTATTAATACTTGCATGAAAAGAAAAGTAAAGGGAAAGGGGAAAGAGGTGAAAAAGGCCCAACCGTCTGTCAAATATAGTATGAAAGGGTTTGAAAACCCTAAAACCTAAGGAAGATAAACTCTAAGGAACTAAAACCCTAACGAAGATAAACCCTAAACCCCTGTAGGAAAAATCCAAACTTTCTTTAAATAGCCTGAATTTGAGATTACAGTTTTGAATTCAGTCTTAATATATATATATTACTAATCAATTTTATTAATACTTGCATGAAAAGAAAAGTAAAGGGAAAGGGGAAAGAGGTGAAAAAGGCCCAACCGTCTGTCAAATATAGTATGAAAGAATGGTTTGAAAAAATAAAGCCGAACTTGGAGGCCTGTCCTGAGAAAAAGTTTTTGTGGATGCAGACTTGCTTTGGGCATCTTTATGATTTGCCACCTACTTCAAAAGCGTAGGGATGCACTTATTTTTGATATAACAGGTAGGGTTATGAGGTTCACATTGTTAGACTTCACACTGATAATGAGTTTAAATGCTAGTATAAGTGTCCCTCTTGTCATAGTACATGTTAGTTCTCAGACCTCCCTAAAAGTTCGCAAGTTTGGTGAAGCACAACTGATTAAAAAATCTGACCCTCGTAGGGTGTTCGAGGCGTGTGACAATGATATAGAAGCAATTAAGATTGCATTGGTCCTATATGTGGAGTTATTGATTGTTGCAAAAGAGACACACTCGAACATCGAGATTAAGTACTTAGAGCTGCTTAGGGTGATCGAGGCGTGTGACAATGATATGGACGCAAAGAACATTCGTTAGATCTTAAGATCAACAGTTTGCTTAAGGAAACGATAAACAATTTGCTTAAGATCTAACGAATGCCTTTGCGTCATATCATTGTCACACGCCTCGAACAGGACCAGCTCCAAGTACTCAATCTCGATGTTTGAGTGTGTCTCTTTTGCAACGATCAATAACTCCACATATAGGACCAACGTAATGTTGATTACGTCTATATCATTGTCACACGCCTCGAACACCCTAGGTAGGTCAGATTTTTTAATCAGTTGTGCTTCACCAAAGCAGGAGGGACACCTATACTAGCATTTAAACTCATTATCAGCGTGAAGTCTAACAATGTTTGAGTGTGTCTTTTTTGCAACGATCAATAACTCCACATATAGGACCAACGCAATCTTGATTGCGTCCATATCATTGTCACACGCCTCGAACACCCTAAGAAGGTCAGATTTTTTAATCAGTTGTGCTTCACCAAAGCAGGAGGGACACCTATACTACTAGCCTTTAAACTCATTATCAACGTGAAGTCTAACAATGTTTGAGTGTGTCTCTTTTGCAACGATCAATAACTCCACATATAGGACCAACGCAATCTTGATTGCGTCCATATCATTGTCACACGCCTCGAAAATCAGTTGTGCTTCACCAAACTTACGAACTTTTAGGGAGGGAGAACTGGCATGCACTATGGCTGGGGAGGGACACCTATATTAGCATTTAAACTCATTATCAACGTGAAGTCTAACAATGTGAACCTCATAACCCTACTAGTACATCAAAAATAAGTGCATCCCCTATGCCTCTGAAGTACGCATTCAGCTTTATTTTTTCAAACCATTCTTTCATAGTACATTTGACAGACGGTTGGGCCTTTTCCACCTCTTTCCCCCTTCCCGATTAGTAGTAATACATATTAAGACTGAATTCGAAAATAAACAGCTTGAATTCGAGATAACAGTCTCAATCGAATTCATTCGAACCCATCATCAGCGTGAAGTCCAACAATGTGAAGTAGGTGGGTGGCCTAACCACATTCGACTTTATTTTTTCAAACCATTCTTTCATAGTACATTTGACAGACGGTTGAGACTTTTCCACTTCTTTCCCCCTTCCCCTTTTTCTCTGTTTTTTGGCATCTTGAATCTGCAAGTATTAATAAAATTGATTAGTAGTAATACATATTAAGACTGAATTCGAAAATAAACAGCCTGAATTTGAGATAACAGTCTCGAATTCATTCGAGACCCATTATCAGCGTGAAGTCTAACAATGTGAACCTCATAACCCTACTAAAAAATAAGTGCATCCTACACCTCTGAAGTAGGTGGGTGCAATGCCTAACCGCATTCGGCTTTATTTTTTCAAACCATTCTTTCATAGTACATTTGACAGACGATTGGGCATTTTTCTTTCCCCCTTCCCCTTTTTCTCTGTTTTTTGGCATCTTGAATCTGCAAGTATTAATAAAATTGATTAGTAGTAATACATATTAAGACTGAATTCGAAAATAAATAGCCTGAATTCGAGATAACAGTCTTGAATTAAGATATCAATGGTCATCGATCTTTATGTGGCTATAAAAGTGGTTACATTATCATTCTACCTTCAAAGAAATCTTAGCTATCAAACATGGCATTGAGAAATTCCAGTTCCATCTTCTTGGTCATCATTTTCTTATTGAAATGGACATGTCTTCTTTTCCTAAAATGTTAACCTTCAAACAAAAGATGTTACCTAACCCTCAGTTACTTCGGTGGGCAACTTGGTTTTCTCAGTGGAATTTTACCCAAAGTTCTCACTCTGTGTGTTTATCCTTAGAACCAATTACTCATCTTCCTCTTGATGTTCGGGATACTATTATCAAATTTCTCCAAGCTAAACGTGGTACGCAAAGTTATAAAGCTTTTCTTGAAACTACTATCTTTGATATTCCTCGCCTATTACATCAATCAATGTCAAATTAATCATGATATGAGTCGTGAACATTTAAACCTAGCTTCTTGGTTGAAATGGTTTTACCCCCTCTCGCAGTGGACGACATTACTTCAAACACATCATGCTCGATATGCTATTGTTACTTTCCATCGACCGACGGATTATATTCGTGCAAGCCCTGGCAGTTCTTTTCTGATTCATAATCATGTTGCCACAATTGAGTCATATATTCGTGCAAGCCCTGGCAGTTCTTTTCTGATTCATAATCATGTTGCCACAATTGAGTCATGGAATTGGTTTAAACCCATCATTCTGAACATCCTACTGAATGGAGTTATTTCTCTTGGATGATGTGTCGCGCTAATAATATTATCCTTTTGCTGATTCACAAGAACCTCTCTCTCAGCATTTGTTTCTCCACCATTCGTTGGATGGGATGAGTCTACCGATGACTCTGATGCTGGACTCAACTGATAAAGCTTGTAGATGGTTCACAAATGATCAAAATATCTCACAAAATATGGATAACTCTTATGTCACGCCTGCTACAGTAACGCTATAGTGACCTTTGCTACAGTGATGTGAACAGTGACAATCTACAGTTGATGTGAATAGTGTTTGAACAGTAGACCCGTGAGTCTACAGTGTTTGGCTTGTAATCTCTATAAATAAGGCATTGCTCTTTGAGTTGAGGCATAACCGGGGTAGTGTCCCGACCTCTCTTAGTGTTCTTCTGCTTTTGTGTGCTTCTAATCTAAGCCTAGCAAGGCTTCTGTACATCTTCTTCTTCAATCAGTCTGTCTAAGTCTTCGGCCTCAGTCCACTGTAAGTACTACTTCTATGTATTAAGCTTGCTTACTTAGTTTGTTTATCTTATCTATCTCTCATCTCCCAAATAATGGTATGATGAGAGATAGATAAGTCATCGTGGTATGAATCCAGAACATCTTGCTCTTGCAACCCACGAATTATCTCAACTCCAAACCGAAGGTCTCATTGAACCCACTTCCTCTCTATGGGCTTGCGAAGCTTTCTATGTCAATAATCGTGCTGAACAAAAACGCAACAAACTTCGTCTTGTCATCAATTATCAACCTTTGAATTGCTTCCTTGCTGATGACAAATTTCCACTTCCTATGAAACATAGCCTATTCTAGCATCTTTCTCATGCCCGTATCTTCTCTAAGTTTGATTTAAAAGCTGGATTTTGGCAACTTGGTATTCATCCTGATGATCGACCCAAAACTGCCTTTTGCATTCCTGATAAACATTACCAATGGACAGTTATGCCTTTTGGTCTGAAAAATGCTCCTAGTTGTTTTCAAAAGGCCATGATTACCATTTTCCAACCCATTCTAGCAAACGCCGCCCTCAACAATTCTATGATATTCTCATCAAATATGGTATTATGCTCTCTGAAAAGAAGATGCTTCTTGGACAAACTTCTATTGAGTTCCTTGGCACTACTATTACTAATGGCAAATATGTTCTTCAGCCCCATATTGGTCAATCTCTTTTGGAATTTCCTGATGTTCTTCCCAATGTCAAAACTATCCAACAGTTTCTTGGTTTAGTAAATTATATGGCTGATTACATTCCTCATATTTCTCACCAGTGGTCTCTTCTATCTAAATTATTACGGAAGAATCCTCCCCCTTGGTCTGCCAGACATACTACTGCTGTTCAAATCCTTAAGAAGAAAGCCCAATCTCTTCCTCTTCTTCAAATTCCTAACCTTCACTTATCCGAACCTTTTGATCCTATCAAAACCAAACTCATAAGTGACTGTTGTGCTAATTCTCATTCCGAATTCCTCAAGAAACACCCTACACCATTATGGGGTACTCAACCTTTTTCGTCCATCTAAAAGACAAAAACCTACACCTGGTGAACAGTTTGGTGACATCTTTCTCGAGCATATTCAGAACATGAACTATGCTTATCCTTTCCCTGGGATTGGTCTTTCTAAACAGGAAATCTGTCTTCTGGATAACCTATGGTTTTCCAGGAAATACAAAGGCCACCTTCCCTTCACTCCCATTTTCTATCTAAAATGTCAGATACCAAAATCTCTTACAGCACTTTTGAACCTGATGATCCAGATCTTAAAAGGCTCAAAAGTTCTCTTTCTGATATTCATTCTGATTTCTACTTTGGACATCCCTATCGTCCTCCCAGTCCTACTTTCATGAGCTTTTGTTCTCCCACTTCTTCAAGACCTTTAGATCCAAAGAAAGCCCTTGTTGGTACTGTCCAACTTAACATTCGTTGTGCAATTTATGACCTTCATTGTGACCTACAAGCAAAAATTCATCGTCTCACTTTTGCTGATGAACAGACATGGATTGATACTTATGCTGCATTTGAAAGAAATGATCCATCTATCACCACTGGTCCTCTCTACCAGGTCTACTATCACATGCCAATCAAGATACCAAAATTTGGTTATTTGAAAATGGTTTTACTAGTGGTATTGAATCCGAATCTCCAGATGATCTTTTTGGTTTTCCCGACTGTATCCAAGAAGCTTGCTCTATTATTCGGACTACCTCTTATCATCAATTCCTTTATCTGGAGGTCATTAGCTCTTGTCCTGAATGGGACCATGAAAGTTATATTTGTCATCCTTCTATGCACATTATCCTCCTCCATCATTTTGATCCGGATGATAATCCTCCTGCTCATTCTCGCATCAAATCCTTTTATACAGTTGAAGAACTTCAACGAAGAAAGGTAAATGGCTTAATTCGAATTCAAACATTCTTGCATCCTTTGTACTCCGAGGCACAATTAATGGCTCTCCAGAAGTCTGTGGTGCTCTCTCTCATGTCTATCAGAATATTCACAATTCTCTTGGACCTCTTGGTTATTTTAATCAAACACATCACAAAGAATAGACTTATCTCGATGATCCTGATCTCTCTGATCATGATGATGACCCTGCCATGGACTTCTTACTTCCTGACCCACCTGAGATGGATATAGTTGAGCCAGCTGTTGCTGATATTCCTCTCCCAGCACTCGTTCCCTAGTTCTCTTGATGATTCTCCACCATTCGTTGGATGGGACGAGTCTACCGATGACTCTGTTGCTGGACTCAACTGATAAAGCTTGTAGAGGTTCACAAATGATCAAAATATCTCACAAAATTTGGATAAATCTCATGTCACGCCTGCTACAGTAACGCTACAGTGACCTTTGCTACAGTGATGTGAACAATGACAATCTACAGTTGATGTGAATAGTGTTTGAACAGTTGACCTGTGAGTCTATAGTGTTTGGCTTGTAATCTCTATAAATGCTCTTTGAGTTGAGGCATAGTGGGTACTGGAGGTAAGGGTAATATAGTAGGTGATGTAGAGGCTGTAGAAATCCAGGGATCTGATCTAAAAGGATTATTGGTAGTATCGAAAACCAAAGGTTGCATATTCATATGACTAGGAGCTGTGTACCTAGGTGGTGGTTGATAGGTCATTTCGAGAGGTAAACTAGATGCAAATGTCGGTGGAGGAGGAGTGTACGTAGGTGTTGATAGTAACTACGTTCGCGTTCATCCTGTCGAGATTGTTCTAGAGATCTGAGTTGAGATTCATTTAGGAGATGAGAGATAGATAAGATAAAGAAACTAAGCAAGCAAAGAGCAATGCCTTATTTATAGAGATTACAAGCCAAACACTGTAGACTCACGGGTCTACTGTTCAAACACTATTCACATCAACTGTAGATTGTCACTGTTCACATCACTGTAGCAAAGGTCACTGTAGCGGGCGTGACATGAGAGTTATCCAAGCTTTCTCAGTTGAGTCCAGCAACAGAGTCATCGATAGACTCATCCCATCCAATGAATGGTGGAGAATCATCAGGAGAACTAGGGAACGAGTGCTGGGAGAGGAATATCAGCAACAGCTGGCTCAATTATATCCATCTCAGGTGGGTCAGGAAGTAAGAGAGATCAGGATCTTCGAGATAAGTCCATTCTTTGCGATGTGTTTGATTAAAATAACCAAGAGGTCCAAGAGAATTGTGAATATTCTGATAGACATGAGAGAGAGCACCACAGACTTCTGGAGAGCCATTAATTGTGCCATGCATTATATCGGAGTACAAAGGATGCACCACTGACGAGGGTTATGCAAGAATGTTTGAATTCGAATTAAGCCAAAATACCTTTCTTCGTTGAAGTTCTTCAACTGTATATTGATGCGAGAATGAGCAGGAGGATTATCATCCGGATCAAAATGATGGAGGAGGATAATGTGCATAGAAGGATGACAAATATAACTTTCATGGCCCCATTCAGGACAAGAGCTAATGATAAGAGGTAGTCCGAATAATAGAGCAAGTTTCTTGGATGCAGTCGGGAAAACCAAAAAGATCATCTGGAGATTCGGCATGTACACCTGGCAGAGAGGACCAGTGATGATAGATGGATCATTTCTTTCAAAGGCAGCATAAGTATCAATCCATGTCTGTTCATCAGCAAAAGTGAGACGATGAATTTTTGCTTGTAGGTCACAATGAAGGTCATAAATTGCACAACGAATGTTAAGTTGGCAGTACCAATAAGGGTTTTCTTTGGATCTAAAGGTCTTGAAGAAGTGGGAGAACAAAAGCTCATGTTTTGTTCAAAAGAGCTGTAAGAGATTTTGGTATCTGACATTTTAGATAGAAAATGGGAGTGAAGGGCTTTTATGGAGTCTTCAAGGTGGCCTTTGTATTTCCTGGAAAACCATAGGTTATCCAGACAGATTTCCCGTTTAGAAAGACCAATCACAGGGAAAGGATAAGCATAGTTCATGTTCTGAATATGTTCAAGAAAGATGTCACCAAACTGTTCACCAGGTGTAGGTTTTTGTTATTTTTAGAGCTAGAGCTGGCCATGATTATGGGATAGTCCTTTGTTTGACCAACGTAAATTTCTGAATTTATGGAGGATATCGAAGCCAAGAAATTGGTGTTTAATGGTTAGGTTTGGGAAAGTTTAACCAATATAGGTTTACTGATTTTATCAATAATGAAACGTTCACCATTAACAGCACGAAAAGCTTGTTCATGAGGTTTCCAATATTCTTGAGGGATAATATCAGGATTAAGGATAGATTGAGAAGCACCAGTATGATCTGTAAAGATCTGAACTTGGGCCATAGGAATAGGTTGAGTAGAAGTAACTGAGGTATACGATTATTAATGCCAATATTTGCATACTGCTCACAGAGGAGCGTAGAACTGTGAACTGATAGCGAGAATAGTTCTCTTGAAAACTCATCATCAAGAGAAAATACTGATTCAACATCAGAGAAATCTGAAATCTGATATTTGCATACTGCTCACAGAGGAGCGTAGAACTGTGAACTGGTGGTTCATCATCACTACTGGAATATCCAATAGCGAGAATAGTTGCCGGTGAAAACTCATCATCAAGAGAAAATACTGATTCAACATCAGAGAAATTTGCTGTGAACTGGTGGTTCATCATCACTACTGGAATATCCAATAGCGAGAATAGTTGCCGGTGAAAACTCATCATCAAGAGAAAATACTGATTCAACATCAGAGAAATTTGAAATCTGATTCATCAGCCGCATATGTAGCAAGAGCAATCACGTTTATCACACTTGATAGAATGATAAGTTTTATCACCGAGAGAAGCCTGTTGGAGTGTAATACGTTTTGTATTCATAATTGTGGTGGTGTTAAAGAAGCTAGAAAAGCTTGTTTGAGATTAACATCGTCCATACCATTGAGTATGTAGAATCGTAATTGACATTCATTTTAAGAAATTCATCACAACATTTTTCTGTGTGATGAAGAGCAGATCCGATAAATTCTTATTCGAGACTGTTATCTTGAATTCAAGACTGTAATCTCGAATTCAGGTTGTTTAAAGAAAGTTTGGATTTTTCCTACAGTGGTTTAGGGTTTAGCTTCGTTTCATTAGGGTTTTAGTTCCTTTTCAAAATTTTGTTAATTTTAAGGTTCCATAATGAGTTCGAAATAAAGAAAAATGAACAAAAATAATTCGATTTCGATAGTTTAAACCATACCTCTTAATTTGACGGTTGTAGGGAACGCGTGAGGAGGCTTCTTCTTCATCTTTTTCTTCTTCTTCTTCATAAACTATGAAGTTGTATTAACAACCTGCCATTCACCATACAAAATGAGTTCAAAATGGTGTTCTCTGTTCTTCTTCTTCATTTGAAATGGGAAATGGTTCTCTAAACTGTAAGTGTTTGAACTGGTTTCCATACTTTTTTGAAAAATGAAGCTTAAACAAGTAAATTTCCCCATGGGTAATGCTTAATTTTCATCTTAGATTGCATCTATATAGATTGGCCACTCAGGATTAACTTTGCTTGAGTTTTTCTTATTTTTTTTATTTTTTTCTCACGCAAATACTAATATTAGTAATACTCATGTATTGCATGTATCCATTATCATTTCTACTAACTTCAATGTGTAGAAATTCATTGCACATTATCTAGAGCTCATATGGTTACACTCCTTCCGTAGAATAGAGAGATTCAATAGGAAGCTCTACTTTATTTAAAAATAAAGATCTAAAATGGCCACCCGATCTGGAAAATTCCATCATGCATTAAAGCTCTTGGTGATTGTATGTATACATGGAATGGCCACCCGATGCTGTATAGGATTGCTTGATAATTTTGTGTTAGAAGCTTAGAAATCAGATCATATTGAACTATTATCATGCACTTTTGAGTGTGCGATACGACTTCTACAATTCCCAGCTCACTCTCTTCGGACCCAATTGAAACTTTACTATGTCCAGTTCGGTATGCAACATGATGATGCAGATCTATTTGCTTCTGGGGTAAGGGGTGATGTGGGTATGGGAATTGCCTGGTTTATTTAGTTATTAATTCAAAAAAATTGTTGTAGAATGTTTAAATCATTTAGGAAGTATGTGCCTAGTTGTTTATATCAGTATTATTGTTAAACCTTTTTCCCTAGACAATTTGAAGTATGACCATTGTTATATCAGTATTATTGTTTATATCAGTATTATTCTGTTTCATTTGGACAGGTGTGTCTGGTCGCACAAATTGATCTCCATATGTTTCAAGCTAAGCTATAACCAAATTTCTTTTTAATATGCAATGAGTGAGCTATTATGTAAATAAACAAAAAGGAAGCAATGAGCCTGAATTAAGCATTTGATGATGCGAGGACTGACAAATCTAACTTATAGTTTCACACTATAACCAATAAGAATGACAACTGGATATTTTGATGATGTTGACTCATTGTTGTTTATTATGAAATGTAAACCAAGAAACCTATCTCATAATTGAGCAATGCTCATAGAACATAGACATGGGTATACTGTGAAGAAAATGTCTGTTCAGAAACTTAAATAAGGTATTTGGGTTCCATAGCTTGAGTAACATTTCAGGTATTGAAACTGCATCCATCCCATAAGTTGAGCTGATAAAGATCTTGGCTTTTCATTGGCAAGCATGTGTAATGCTGTTCAAAAGAGTTGCTTTCTTGGTTGTGGAGATGGAGAAGAGGGGGAATGTTCTAACCAAGATTTTCGAGGAGAGGTGTGTAATTGGGTATGTTGCCTTGAACTTCTTAGTCAATACCATTTTCTGTTGGTTTGTGAACTGGAAAAAATGTTAGTTTCTGTAAAATTCTGGAAGCTGCTTGCACACAATAAACTTCAGCATTAATATTGTTGTAAGCTCCCCATTTGTGCACCCCTATCTCTTCTCTAAAACTACCAAGGCCCATCATCAACCAATACCCAAGCCCAATCCTGCATACTTCACGCCTTAGCAAAATCACACAAACCCTGCCCAATTACCCAATCCAGGCCCAAAACCTTGGAAAAAGGTCCCGTTCTGAGAAAAGAAGTTAGAATGTCGGTAATGCCTTTGCCGTCATTTTCATTTATCCTAAATTAAGTAATTTCGGTAATGATGTTTGTAATACCATTACTGACATTCGCTTCATCTGACTAGGTTGCAGTTATTTCAGGTAATCCCTTTACCGTCATTCTTCATTTTAACCTAAATTCATTAATGTAGGTAATATCATTACCGATAATCACTTCATCTGACCAGATTACAGTTATTTTAGGTTTATTCGGCGAGGCCCAAGTCGCATTTTAGGAAAATTTTCCGATCGGCGGTTATACCTTTACCGCAGGTACTGAGTTACCCTCCATTCTTGAAGAATGCATAGAAAGCTTGTTCCCCCTCGGGAACTCGCTTGTTTGATCCCCTCAATCACCTTAGTACACCCCACCAACTCCTCTTCGGATTACCAGACTACCCTAGCCTCCTCTGCAAATTTGGAACTAGGTTGAGGTTGGCCTAAGGAGGGAGCCTAGGCTCTGCCCTTTAGAAGGCAACCCCCCTTTAGAAGGCAACTCCCCTAGCCTACGTCCCCATTCCTCGGAGGTTGGAGGAGAAGAGCAAGGACTCCTCTTCAGTTAAGCTGCCACGTTAGCACAATCAAAACTAATCGCTGTCTGTTCCTCTCCTTTCGACTCCCTATTTATTAACTTCTCAAACGTTTGACACTCCTCCCTCTCAGAATCCCATGTTCAGGCTCCTCCTCCGAATCCCTTCAACTCCCTATTTAAACAAAAAAGTCCCAATGTCTATTCAACTCCCCACTGACTAATCCCTTCTTCTCCCTATCATTTAATCACTAATCCTAAATACCTTCGTCTCCCTATCATTTTATCATTCTTTGGATATCACGGTTCACTCAAAATATTCCTTTCTTCTCTCACGTTCTCTCATCCTCTTCTCTCACAATCTCTAGTCCCTCTTGCCTCCCCTTTCCACCTACGCACTATTTTCTACCTAGCGTCAACAGAGATTTCCATCCCTGCTGCATACAAGCACCTCTCTCAGATTCAAGGTTAGTTTGTTAGATCCGTCGCAGATCTATTTTCTTTGATCTGATTGTTTATGTTGGGGACTTTTTCAAATTCATCCGACTCTTCTTTATTGATTGTGTTGCAAGCGATTGAATTTTGCTTATTGTTTTCTTTGATCATCAAAAAAGTTTGCGCAATTCATCTAGTTTAGTCCTTGATTTTAGGGGTTTTATTTGTTTGTCTGACAAATAAAAAACATCACAAGTTGTTCAGTCACAAATGTTATAGAGGAATTTATATGATTCTTCCTATCATTATTTGACCAATTCCTCTCACAATTTTTGACATATTTCTTATTGACAATTGGCGCGTTCATCTCGAGTTGGCTGATTTAAGTTATGTTTATACATAGGTAATGCTTTCAATACCTGTTTGTGCAATTAGTTGATGTTTACATTGATATAGGTCTCCATATTTTCTTTGACCTAGCTTAAGAGTTAGTCTTTGAAGCATAACCCTTAAACTTAACTCGAAAGTTAGCCGAGGTCAAGTAACTCGAAAAACATTCGCGAGGTCCAACTCGGAATATATATGTAATAACTTGAAAAACCTGGGTTAAAAGAACTCAAAGTACAGTGGTTTTACAACCTCTCAAATAGTTTTTTTTGTAGACTCAAAAAAAAATTATGCAAAAATAGAGTGATGTTCGAGTTTAGGTTTAAAATAAATGATAAAAATACCTTTCTATGACTTGACCTAGTCCGACGAGTTGAAAAAATCAGCTTGAGTCGAGTAACTTGGCAAATAGTGCCTCTTGCAAGTTTTGGGGCGACTAGTCGAAATCAATTGAGTCGAGTAACTCGACCGAGTTACTTGGGTAACTCGCCGGGTTTTCGAACTATGCTTTGAAGGATTAAGTTGGCTTAATTTTTGTCTCAGAGCCACATTCTTTCAGCAGAATCCATCAAAATTGCATCTTTGTGAACACTATAAAGATGGGCTCTTATCATCACTTTGCTTGAGTTTTTCTTTTTTATTGTTAGTTTTTCTCCCACAAATACTGATATTGGTAATACGCATATACATTGCATATATCCATTATCACATATCTACTACTTCAGTGTGCAGAAATTCATTGCACATTAAAGTCATATAGAATAGAATGTAAGATTGGCTCTCCTTAAGTCATACTTGCAATGAACTTCATCTCTAGAGATCCTATGATTACTCTCCTTACATGGAATAGAGATATTCTATAGGAAACTCTACTTTATTTAAAAAAGAAGATCTAAAATGGCCTGTCTCAGAGCCACATTCTTCCGGCAGAATCCATCAAAATTGCATCTCTGTGATACACTATAAAGATGGGCTCTTATCATCACTTTGCTTGAGTTTTTCTTTTTTATTGTTAGTTTTTCTCCCACAAATACTGATATTGGTAATACGCATATACATTGCATATATCCATTATCACATATCTACTACTTCAGTGTGCAGAATTTCATTGCACATTAAAGTCATATAGAATAGAATGTAAGATTGGCTCTCCTTAAGTCATACTTGCAATGAACTTCATCTCTAGAGATCCTATGATTACACTTCTTACGTGGAATAGAGATATTCTATAGGAAACTCTACTTTATTTAAAAAAGAAGATCTAAAATGGCCTGTCTCAGAGCCACATTCTTCTGGCAGAATCCATCAAAATTGCATCTCTGTGATACACTATAAAGATGGGCTCTTATCATCACTTTGCTTGAGTTTTTCTTTTTTATTGTTAGTTTTTCTCCCACAAATACTGATATTAGTAATACTCATATACATTGCATATATCCATTATCACATATCTACTACTTCAGTGTGCAGAATTTCATTGCACATTAAAGTCATATAGAATAGAATGTAAGATTGGCTCTCCTTAAGTCATACTTGCAATGAACTTCATCTCTAGAGATCCTATGATTACACTTCTTACGTGGAATAGAGATATTCTATAGGAAACTCTACTTTATTTAAAAAAGAAGATCTAAAATGGCCACCTGATATGCAAACTATCCATCATGCATTACAGCTCTTGGTGATTACATGAGAATGGCAACAAGCTTGGCATTTATTCTGATGCTGTATAGGATAGCTTTATAGACTTGTGTTAGAAGCTTAGAAATAAGATCATATTGAATTGATTATCATGCTTTAGTCTCTTACTTTTGAGTGTGCAATACTGCTTCTACAATTCCCAGCTCACTCTCTTCGGACCCAATTGAAACTTTACTATGTCAAGTTCGGCCTGCATCACTATACCTTGAACATGATGATGCAGATCTGTGCTTCTGGGGTAAGGATACTGAATCACTGATATATGTCATAGAATTTGAAATGTCATTTTCTCAGTTAGTGTGGGGATATGGGTGATGCAGGTATGGGAATTGCTTGACTGGTTTATGTAGTTATTAATTCAAAAAAAATTGGTACATAAAGTTTAAATCTATATTTAGGATGTATGAAATTTTAGAATTTCAGTTTTACTGCACTTTTTTACCTAGCTATCACTTCTTATCCTAATTCATATTTTGTATTTTGTGCAGTTCAGGGTGAAGATTAATTGAAGTATGACTACTGTTAGTCTGTTACAATCTGGGGATCGAAACAGAGAAACAATTTTACCTCATCTTAATCCTTATTAAAGTTGCTTTAGAATTATTTAAGTATCCCTGAATTCATTCAGTGTGTCTTGATCATCTTCACCTATCATCAATTTGTAAACCCAACTGGTCGCACAAAGAATGGTATGTAAGCCTCTTGATTTATTTATCTAGATAGTCAAGCTGATTTGGTGTAGCCTCTTGATTTATTTATCTAGATATTCGACTATTCGAGCTGATTTGGTGTATACATAAATTTGGATTTTCTGTTTAATTTCGACAGGTGTGTGGATGACCCCACCTTATGGGCCCGCAGAGCTGGAAATAGTTGGGGAACAACATGCATCAATGATTCAACGGCAAGGTGAAGTATTCTGAACTTTTAACCTTTATAGCCGCCACAACGAAAACTTGGTCTTCAATCCAGACCATTTCCTCTGCTCCGTTAGTGACATATATATGTTTCAAGCTAAACTATAACCAAATTTCTTTTTAATATGCTATGAGTGAGCTATTATATTAATAAACGAAAAGGAAGCAATGAGCCTCTTATTCCATAATGAATTAAGCATTTGAGGATGCCAGGACTGACAAATCTAATTAATAGAATCACACTATAACCAATGAGAAATGACAACTGAGTTTTTTGATGCTGTTGACTCTTCGTAATTTATTCAGAAAATGTAAACCAACAAAACCTGTCTCATAATTGAGCAATGCTCATTGAACATAGACATGGGTATACTGTGAAGAAAATGGCTGTTTAGAAGCTTAGATAAGAAAAGAAAACCCTATAGAAGATGGTCATGTAAAGCTCTTTTTTAGTAATTGAGTTTGGTAATTTGTTTTAATTTTTACATCTTTTGAATTTATATATAGTGTCGCCTCTTCTTTTACTTTTTGGCCTTCTCTTTTTCCATTATCGTGCATCATATTGGGTTCCATAGCTTGAATAGCATTGAAGGTATTGAAACTGCATCCATCCCATAAGTTGATTGGAGCTGATATTGATCTCAGCTTTCATTGGCAAGCATGTGCAATACTGTTCAAATGAGTTCCTTTCTTGGTTGTGGATAGATGCAAAAGAGGGGAACGTTCTTTCCAAGATTTACGAGGAGAGGCTTGTAATTGGGGGTATGTTGCCTTGAACGTTTTATTCAATACCATTTTATGTTTGTTTGTGAACTGGAAAAAATGTTAGTTTTAGTAAAATTCTGGAAGTTGTGCTTGGTGTTCCTACATAGAAAAAGGAACTCTAGTCTTCTTTTTGACCTTCTATTGACCCTATGCCTTATGTACTTTTATGTAATCTGCGTTTGTCTTCTCTTCCTATGTAGGTAGATAACAAGCTCCCTATGAAGTGCCCATCCATGGCCACTTCACCTCTCCTGACTTTGAGAGGTGATCATTTTGCACTCTCTCTCTCTCCTTTCTTACTTTTATTATATTTTAAAATACTAATTTCTGTGTTCTTCTTACTGAACCCACGAGAATGAAACTAAAAGAACAACCTTAGATGGTATAATGTGTTGTTATAAGTTATAGGAATGATGAATTCAATTAAATTGTTAATTTTTTTCCCGAAGTTTCAATCATGTTACATAATTCTATAAAATCATATATAAACAAAAAAATTGATATAAAAAGAGTGAAAAAATCTGTAATTCTCATTTTTTTTCTGCTATTATCTTTTTCATTTCCCGTGCATCGCGCTGGGTGTTGCTAGTATTCACACAAGTCTAGAATATTTATACATTATAGGATCCTAACTAAAGGCATTTACATTTTCAAAACAGAAGTATTACTCCCGAGGTACCTATTTTTATTGGCTATACTTGATTTCTCAGTTAAATTGGAGTATTTTTTGGTTTTGAACACTGATACAGGTTATTTGGCATATCAGCTATTCCTAATCTGGATATTAATTTAGTGATCTACTATTGGTAAGTTAAGCATGTCTTCTTTATTAGTCTTTTTATCCGGTAAGTTAAGCTACGTCTAATTTTTCGAGTTTAACAAAAAAACAGTAGTAGCTTGCTGCGAAAGTACACATAAGCATCTCAGTAAGAAAAACCCATAGACAATAAGGGGAAAATAAAATCTTTAGCATGAATAATATTTGCAGGTAGTTCCACATTGTTGGGATATCGATGGGAAATTTTAATATGCAATTGAGGTTCTTCCTAAGAAACATATATATGAAAATTTTCCTAAGAAACATATACATGAAAATTTTGCTAGGGTAGACGCGGGGGCGGGGTGTAGTCCCATTCTTGGCAAATCAACAAACAACAAATACCTGGGATGTAGTCCCATTCTAAAGTGTTTGTTCTTTTGCCAAGAAAAAACACATCTAAGGTCCTCAACGTTTATGGAGCCTACTCTCCCCTTTATATATAATCTTGTGAGGAAAATGAAACCTCCCTTTATACATAATTTTATTAGGAAAAACGAAATCCCACTATGCATAGTTGTTTGCTATTGTATATTTCTTGTGTTGCACACATATCAAGCATTTTATAGATTATAGGATTAGTGTGGGTATTGATATCATGATCTAAGTTGAGTTTGATTACTACAAATCCTTGTTATCTGGTTGTGTACATAGTATATTGAAAAGCATTTTTTGCTTATACATATTGTATTTGCAGGATATATAACCTGCCACAACTTTGGGATATATTGGTTGATTTGCTTTGGTGAGTTAAGCCTTCTTTCTACATTATTTTATTTTGGCTATCATTTTTATGTTTGCTTTATTCTAGCTTTATTATCATTTATATATATATATATATATATATACGTGTGCTTTATCTTATCATGTTCAATAATTTTGTATATCAGATACTCAAGCTTAATAAAAGACAAGAAAAAAAAAAAGTTCCCGTCACATAGATCAAGCGTTTTAGGATTGTGCTCATTACACACCTTAATCAATATAGGTTTGACTTAAAGAGGCATTTTTTTTTTATTGGTTAGCAATCATGTCTTATATAGAAAAAGAGAATACAACAATGTTTTTAAAGTAATAAACTTCAGCATAAGACTATTTTAAGCACCCCATTTTTGCATCTCTATCTCTCCGGGATTCTTCTCTAAAACTCCAGGGCCCATCATCAACCAATACCCAAGCCAATCATAACCAATTCCCAAGCCCAATCCTGCATATCCCACATCTTAGCAAAATCACACAAACCTTGCCCAATTACGCAATCCAGGCCCAAAACCATGGAAAAAACCCATTCCAGGTAAAATTAAGAATACCTTATACTGCCATTCTTCATTTAATTTAAATTCAGTAATGTCGGTAATGGTGTCGGTAATAGTATTACCGACATACACTTCATCTGACCAAATTACAGTTATTTGGCGGTAATCCCTTTACCGCCATTCTTCATTTAACCTAAATTCAGTGATGTAGGTAATACCATTACTGGCATTCACTTCATCTGACCAAATTATAGTTATTTTAGGTGTATTTGGCGAGGCCTAGGTCCCATTTCTGATTGGTGGTAATTACCTTTACCGCAATTATCAATTTTAGCCTACTTCAAAAATAGCATTTCAGGATTATTATCTAATTGGCGGTAATACCTTTACCGCCATTATCAATTTCAGGCTACTTCAAAATTAGCACTATTGAGTTAGCCACCATTCTTGAAGAATGTGCAAAAAGCTTGTTTTGGGAACTCGCTTGTTTGATCTCCCAGTCCACTAAAGAAATTCCACACAACAAACTTTGTAAACTCGTATTAGAGACCAAACCAAGTCCCAAACCTCTGTAATTTGCAACCCCCATTTGTAAGCCAACTCCCCTAGCCTACGTTCCTCGGAGCTTGGAGAAGAAGAGCAAGAAGTATGTTTCTCCTCTTTCCATGACTTTCTCCTTTTTTTCAATGGTCTAGTCCTTCTCTAGACCAAGGGCCAAGGCCCATCTTCTTCCAACATAGTTCGGTCTTTCAATGACGCCTTTTAATGGAAGGAGATGCTTCCTCTTTCATCTTCATGATTTTTTTTTCATTTAGTGGGTTTGGGGGATGAATGTACCAAATTCGTCTTTCCCTTTATCCGTTATACTCAAATTTTAGCTGAAAGAAAATCAAACAATAGTGTTGACTGTGTTTGATGTACACATATAATGTACCAGTCGATTGTGCTTGTGGCATTTCCATCCTGCCCAATTACTAATAGGAATGGGAAAATTAATTACATATTATGAGTCATAATACAGATTTGTTTAAAGGAATGGGAAAATTAATAAGTTTGCTTAAAATGACATGTAACATAAAAGGATCAAAGTCTTATATTGCTCAATTCTGTAAGGAAAAGTGGTTTAACCATTTTTGGACTAGCAGCTGATCTGAATTAACAAGTCTCGAAGAATTAGTATATTATGTTCATCTTAGAATCAGCTTCTGAATCATCCTGTGATCGACCATTTATGTTTTGAAATATGAAAGTAGTTTTAGGAATTGGAGAGAAGATTAAAGAAGTACAGTCATGGTGACATTGTTGGCTCTCACTGGTAGAAGAAAAAAAATTATGAGACAATGATAGGCAGTAATGTAGAGCTTGATATGGGACATAGTGGACCTAAATTCATTCAGGAGCATTATATGTGTCGTATGTTAGGGTTATTATATTTGCTATATGTGTTATTTCATGTTTCATGCAATATGAGAAAATTTTACATACAAGACCTGCAGGGTGAGTAAAGTATTAGGACCATACAGCAAAGCGTATTATTTCTGGCCTAAAGAAAAATCATCATCGGGGCATCCACCTTACCATAATTTTATTATTCTCTTTTGACATTCTTGAACTGGACGACTGAATAGCTTTATGGAAGTACCTTTATTTCAATCTACTACTACAAGTCATTGCCAATTAATAACCCAAGAATGTGATATTCAGTGATGATGTGTAATATGAATGATTTACATGGATAGAGTTTTTTTTTTTGACTTAGTCATATATTATGTTTGTTTCACATTGAACCTATGATGCTATCTTTGTTGCAGGTCGCACACTGAATAGTTCAGATTTTATATTTTGCAATTCTGTTATTCCAACCATGCTAGATACTCCCCAAAAACAGTTAGCGTATATACAGTTTTGGTGTTGAGTCAGGAGAAGGACTTGGGATGTTAGTTGCATGCCTGAGATCTCTTTGTTGAAATTTAGAGTTTTGAGGTTGAATTTCCCCTTAAAAAAACTTCCACCTCTACATGATTTGTATAAGTTCTTTATTTTTTATTTTTTGATGAAAAAGTGATTCTTTATTGAAGAAACACTGAGTGGCAAATTTGGTAAAAAACACTTATCCATAGAACATGTTTACTTTGCTCTGTCTTTTTTTATGATCCATGGCATCATTTATCCTAGGTTGGATGTTAGTCGGTTTGTGGATCACAAGCCACACCACCTGAACGTGTGTAGTTAAATTCATTTCTGATATTGCTTTTAGGTTCAATTTTCACATTATTCACATTAATAACAACAAAAAATTACACAGGTACTGATGATGTTGATGATATTTTTCACTGATAATATAAGTTACGATTATATAAATAAAAGTTTGAGTCCTAGACAAAACCATACAGGATATGATCTAAGTTTCAGACTATAGTTGTAACTGGTAACATAATTCACTTGTGGATTGAGAAATCTCCAATTTTGCTAACCCAATGAATCTGTTAGTTAAAAATGGCATAGTTTTAGCTCATACCAAATCTTGTATATATATGTAGGATAATCCCCTGAGTATCACTTTTCACAGTGTTGGTACAAGGTTGACCATTTAGCTTTGGTTGGGTAGATTATGAGTTACAAATAAGAAGAGATTAATCATTCAGCAAAATGAAGAAAAAAAATCTTGTGTACAGTGAGTTAATGAGTTAGGGTGGCGTGAACAATGGTCATTAGTCCTGCAAGGCTTGTCATATGTATGTATCTGTATAGTTTTTGTCTCACACAGATCGAGCATTTATAGATTATAGGATCATAACTGGAAGGCATGTATGTTTCCAGCGAAGAAATAACTCATGAGGTGCATATTTATTGGCTATACTTGATTTTTCAGTTGAATCTCTATCTTTTATGATCATGTGCCTGTTTTTGAACAATGACACAGGTTATTTGATAGAAGCTATTATTGCTAATCAGGATATGTGATCTGCTCTGAGTAAGTTAAGTATGTTCTTTATTAGTTTATCATCTAGTTAAACAATGAGCTAATTTTAAGTGAAAGAAAAATAGTAGCAGCCTGCTTGGAAAAGTAATGCGCATATGAGCATCTCGGTAATAAGAACCATACAGATTATATCATTAGCAAGTGAGCTACCATGAATCTCTACCAGTAAATGGTCTTGGAGTTTAGTCATACCATGATATCCGTAGCTGTCTGAAACTCTCCAAAATAATTATGAAAAAGAAAATATGCTTATACTATATTTGAAGGATAATATACACTTTCCACAGTGTTGGGATATTGATGGTTTGATAACATTTTTGCTTTCTGCTTTGTTAAGTTACTGCCTTCTATATGTAGCTTGTTATCTTGGAGCAACACAAAAACATAAATAACTCCGTAGATCATTAAATAGAACTTTAAGAAGAAAAACAGAGGGAAAAAAAACAGTAGCAGTGAGGTAGCTTGTTATCTGGGAGCAACACAAAAACATAAATAACTCTGTAGATCATTAGATAAAACTTTAAGAAGAACAACAGAGGAAAAAAAATAGTAGCAGTGAGGTACCAATGTACAAGAAACATATACATGAGAATTTTGCTAGGGTGTATGTGGTGGTTACAGGCCCCTTAGATACCACCCCTTGCTCGACAAAACGCAAACACTTGGGGTATGGGCCCCATCCCAAAGTGTTTTTCTCTTTGCCAAGAAATGGGGAGTCTAAGACCTCCTCATTTATGGCTAACACTCCCCTATGCACAATTTACGAGGAAAAAAATTTGTAAATACAAAGTTAATGGTCTTGAGGTTCGTCAAACAATAAATCTGACTATATGAAGCTTTGATCATCCAAATAATATTTTTTATATTTTACAGGATAGAGTGTCACTTTTCAAAGTGTTGGTATGTAGGACCATTTAGCTTGAGTTGGGTAGACTTCAACAAAAAATCATATAGAAGATTTCAACAAACAAAAAATTGGTAGAAATATAAAGGGGAAAAGAAAAAAAAATCATATGGTGGTTAGTGAGAGTTGAAATTGGGGTGGGGTGAACAATGGTCATCAGTCCTGCAAGGATCAATGCGTTAATTTATAGATTTCAAGACTAACCGAATACCTTCCCAAAAAAGAATTAAGTAGTGCTCATGAGGTACATATTTATATTGGCTATACTTGATTTGTAATTCTTATGATTATGTGCCTGTTTTTCAACACTGACACAGGTTATTCCGCATCAGCGATTCCTAATCTTGATAGTGATGCAATGATCTTCACTTGGTAAATTCTATCTTTTTATTAGTTTATTTCCTGGTTAGATAAGCTTGATGGGAACACAAAGGGTGGGTTCTCTCTATTTGGCGTTTGAGTACTCATACAACACCCTTAACAAGAAAATGTAAAACTTCCACCAAACTGGAGAAACCATTCCTGCTAAAACCAGTTGAACAACTGACTCTTCAGATATTCATCATTATGGGCATGATCAAATCAAAAAACTAACATACATATCCGTGACCATATATGTGAAATCTAAGAATACCCATTTTCAGATTATCAGCATTTAAGCCGTGCTTCCAAATCGAAGCTATAAGGAAGACAAAAATTTTCATTTTTTTCAATTTATTTACTGGTTTTGGTTCTCATTGAGCCAAAAGCTAAATGTCATATGTAGGGTTTCGTTTTAGTTTTCTAATTTTCTAAATTTCATAGTTCTTCATTCATCTGGCATGATGATTCTTAATGCAGAGTGATTTTATCAACTTTGCAAACAATCATGGAGACCTTGGGGGCTGGCTGAGACATTTATGTTTCCAACAAAGAACTCATGAGTAATATATGCTTATTGCCAATACTTGATTTGTCAGTTAAATCAGTATAGTTTATGATCATGTGCCTTTTTTTGAATACAGACACAATTTATTTGTCATCAGCCATTCCTAATCGGGATATTGATGCAGTCGTCTGCTCTTAGTAAGTACCATACGCCAAAATTTAAGTGAAAGGAAAAAATAGTATCAGCCTACTAGGGCATCTCAGTATGAACCATGAATACATGAGGAATAAAAAGGCAATTTTGCTTATACTATATTTTCAGGATACTACTATACACTTTCCATGGTATCTACATTAAAGCCTGCCTTTTATGAAGCTTATTATCTTGGTGCAACACAAAAATATGAATCTGTAGAGACCATAGATAGAACTCTAAGAAGAAAAATAGACAAATATATTTATATATATTTACAGTCAGGTACCAAGGGGGTGGGACCCTTAGATGCCACCTGATTCTTGGCAAGAATGACAAATACCTGGGGTGTGGGCTTCATCCCAAAATGCTTGTCTTTTTTCCAAGAAAAAGGAGCGTCTAAGGCCCTCCGCTAGTCCCTATACATAATTTAATGAGGAAAATGAAACCGTCGAATAATTGGTCTTTGGGGTTCGTCAAACAATAAATCCCACTATCCATGGTTGTTTGAAACTCTTTTGCTTAGGCAACCAAATAAATTTTTTTGTTTTATTTAAGACTTTTAAATCTTATATATTTGCAGGATATATAAGAAGAGATACTCACTATCCACTAAGTAACACTTTGTAGAATGTTTCTTTTGTTGGTACTCACTTTTCTGATTGTTGGATAGAGAGAATTACTGAGTTAGGCTCGACATTTGTCTTTGGGGTTCGTCAAACAATAAAAGTATATCTCTTCTTATATATATTCATGGTTGTTTGAAACTCTGCTTAGGCAACCAAATAATTTTTTTTGTTTTATTAAAACTTTTTAATCTTATATATTTGCAAGATATATAAGAAGAGATATACTCACTATCCACTAAGTAACACTTTGCAGTGTTTCTTTCGTTGGTACTCACTTTTCAGATTGTTGGATAGACTACAGTGAGAATTACTGAGTTAGGCTTGACATTTCTATGTATCTATATATTTTGTCTCACAGATCAAGCATTAAATTTAAAAGGATCCTAACTGGAAGCATTTATGTTTCCAGCAAAGAAGTATTATTACTCATGAGGTTCATATTTATTGGCTATACTGGATTTTTTCATTAAATTAATATTTTACTCATGTGGTACATGCATGTGCCTGTTTTTGTACTGGTTATTTGATGCCAACTATTCCTAATATGGATATGCAGTGATCTGCTATTAGTAAGTTAAGTCTGTCTTCTTTATTGGCTTACCATCTGGTATACTACTTCTGTAAAGTACATATGCCTAAATTTAAGAAAAAAAATAGTAGTAGCCTGCTACGAATGTAACACACATGAGCATCTCAGAAAGAGAGAACCGTATACATAATTTCAAAGGAAAAAAATAAAATCATTAGCAAGTGAGCTATCATGAATCTATATAGCAGTAAATGGTCTTGGACTTTTGTCATAGCATGATATCGTTATCTGAAACTCTCCAAAATAAGCAATGAAAAAGAAAGTTTGGTTATATTAATTTGCAGGGTGGTATACACTTTCCAGTGTTGGGATATAAATTTTTTGCTTTTGCTAACTCTGTAGCTTGTTATCTGGGAGCAACACAAAAACATAAATGATGCCGTGAACATAGACAGAACTTTAGAAGAAAAATACAGGAAAAATACTGTAGCAGTGAGGAGTTATCTTGTCAATTGGCTATATTGAGGTATAATTTATGGGCTATATTGATTTTTCAGTTAAATCAGTATTGTCTTATGATGATCACCTGCCAATTTTTGAACACTGACATAGGTAATTTTGTTTCACACAGATCAAGCATTAGATTAAAGGGATCCTAACCGGAAGGCATTTATGTTTCCAGCAAATAAGTATTATTAATGAGGTACATATTTATTGGGCTATACTGAATTTGTTCGTTAAATCAATATTTTACTCATGAGGTGAGGTACATGTATGTGCCTGTTTTTGTACAGGTTATTTGACGCCAACTATTCCTAATATGGATATTGATGCAGTGATCTGCTCTTAGGAAGTTAAGTCTGTCTTCTTTATTGGCTTATCATCCGGTTATAACACATGAGATACTTTTGTAAATACATGCCTAATTTTAAGAAAAAAAATTGTAGCAGCCAGCTACGATACACACCTGAACATCTCAGAAAGAGAACCATGCAGAATTTTCAGGGAAAAAATAAAATCATTAGCAAGTGAGCTACCAAGAATCTCTAGCAGTAAATGGTCTTGGAGTTTCGTCATAGCATGATATCAGTAAATGGTCTCTAGCAGTAAATGGTCTTGGAGTTTCGTCGTAGTATGATATCGTAACTGTTTGAAACTCTCTAAAATAAGCAATGAAAAAGAAAGTTTGCTTATATTAAAATGCAGGGTAGTATATACTTTCCACAGTGTTGGGATATAAATTTTTTGCTATTTGCTTTGCTAATGAACATAGACAGAACTGTAAGAAGAAAAATATAGGAAAAAAAACCTTAGCAGTGAGGAGTTTATTATCTTGTACATTGGCTATATTGAGGTACAAATTTATTGGCTATATTGATTTTTCAGTTAAATCAGTATTGTTTTATGATCACATGCCAATATTTGAACACTGTAATAGGTTATTTGGCATCAGCTATTCCTAATCTTGATAGTGATGCAGTGATCTTCATTTGGTAAGTTAAGTCTGTATTTTTATTAGCTTATTTTCCGATTACAATGGTTACTGCCTCTGACTTTAAGTGAAAAAAATAGTATTAGCCTGCTAAGGCTGCTATGAAAGTACTTCACATGAACATCTCATTAAATACAGAATTTTATGGGAAAAAATAAGATCATTAGTAGCGGTGTGAGATACCATGAATCTTGAGCTGTAAAATGGTCATGGAGTTTTGTCAGACCTTGAATCTTCCAAAATAAGCAATGAAAAAGCATTTTTGCTGATTATAGACTTTCCACACAGTGTTAGTTGGTGGGTTGATGATGGCTTTACTATGTTATTAAAGCTTCCCTTAGTCCCTTGTCTTCTATGTAGCTTATTATCTGAGTGCAACACTAAGAGAAGAACAAAGGGCAAAAAAAAAACTGGATATTAAAGTACAAGACATTGGCTCCCTACATATAAATGAGAATTTTGCTAGGGTATATGCAGACGCCACCCATTCTTGGCACAATGATAACACTTGGGGTGTGGGCCCCATCCCAAAGTGTTTCCTTTTGCCAAGAAAAAGGGTCTTCTAACCATTTATTTGTGGAAAATAAAACTGTAAGAGTGGGGGTAAATGGTTATTTGGCATCAGCTATTCCTAATCTTGATATTGATGCAGTGATCCACTCTTCGTAAGTTAACATAACTCTGTCTTCTTTATTAGCTAATCTGGTTACAACACATGAGCTACTGCTCAAAAACATATGCCTATTATAACTTATAAGTGAAAAAAAAAGTAGCAGTGTAGACATGAGCATCTCAGAAATAACTAATAGCCATGAATACACGAGAAATGAAAAAAACATCTTTGCTTATAGTTATAGTATATTTCAGCAGGATTCGGATATTGATGGGGTGATCTGCTTTGCTAGTTAAGGCCTACCTGCTAATGTAGCTTATTATCTGGGTGCAACACAAAAAACTTAACTCTGTAGATGGACAGAACGTTATGGGGAAAAAAGACGATAGCATTTTTCTGGGGGCTGTACACAACACAAAGGTTTTGGAGCATTACTCTTTCTTTAATGGTTTTCTTTTGTAGCTGTTATACTATATTACTATTTTGTAATTATGATTGTTTTCGATTATACAATTTGACAACTGTTTGTACAGCTCTGTATTGCCATCAATTTCTGTGCACTGATTCTTCTTACTATTGTTGTTTGCCCACTTCATACTTAAACGATAATAAAAAAGTTTTGTGTAGGGTCATAGCTAAAGCAAATTTATTAGTTCGGTTGATTATGAAGGTATATGATAATACAATTGGAAGAAACAAGATTGAGGAAGACTCACTATCCAGGTATTTCTTTATTTATAAATTATTTCCCACGGGTGTTAATTCATATTGTTTGGAAGCCCTGAACTGCATCACATGGAGTTGTGTTTTGTACTATACTGATGTCCAGTATTGCATTTATGTCCACTAAGCTTCACATTTATTTTAGAGTTACACCAGGCCCCATTTATTTGTCAGTCAATTTTGTGACTATGTAGCTTCAACTCGACATGAAATCATAGGACACCTCATGGCTTGTTGTTTGCATGCATGGTAACCACAATATGAATTGTGTGGTTCGACAAATCTAGAGAAATAGGAAAAAAGAATGCAAGCAATCACACAATTGAGACAACGATTTATGTGGTTCGTCAAGATGACTGTGTCCACAGGAGAAAACGGCAAGAGGATCCACTAAGAACAAGGGAGATTACAGTGGGTACACTTTAAACCCTCACAGTCGCAGCCCTCAAAGAACCCCCTTAAGAAAACCCTAAAAATAGAGTCACAACTTAAATACACTAGATCTGCGCGACCACCGCTCGAGCGGCCTAAAGCTCCGCTCAAGCTGATAACAGGGAACAACCAAATGTGTCAACCACCACTCAAGTGGCCAAAGGCCCTGCTCGAGCGGTCAACACCACCTTGGCAAGAATTCCGACAACCTCCACCATACAAGCAATTCCTCTTGCCGCCTCTACCAGCCTCCTAAGGGCACTCAAGTACTACAAACACCAATCAACTCCAAGCAATGCTTGAACTTGACTACAGGGATGGGCTTGGTCATCAAATCTATTGGATTCTCTGTTGTAGCAATCTTCTTCACTACAATAGCTCCTGAGAAACCACATCCATGATAAAATGGAGTCTGACATCAATGTGTTTGGTACTCTCATGAAACATCTAGTTTTTGGTTAGATGTGTGGCACTGCTTTGGTTGTCACAAAACACAATAGACTATTCCTACTGCAACCCCAGATCACCAACCAAACCTCTCAGCCATATAGCTTCCCTTCTGTAGCTACCATATACTCAGCTTCAGTAGTAGACAATGCAACTGTAGATTGCAAAGTCGCTTTCCAACTGATGGCACTCCCATAAAGAGTGAAAACATAATTTGTCAAAGATCTCCTCCTATCTAGATCTCCAGCATAGTCTGAATCAACATATCCAATAACACTACCAGAAGTGTCATTTCCTTTGTCATATACTAACCCAATATTTTTGCAATACCTTTCAAATACCGAAGTATCCATTTTACCACATGCCCAATAGGCTTTCCAAGCTTATCCATAGCATACATAACAACACTATCGCAAGGAACACATGACATGTGTATCATAAGGAACACGCGACATGTGTTCCCCCTCCTCCTCAGTCTGCAGTGACAGAGCAACTAAAAGGTTGAAATGAGTTGCTAGTGGAGTACTCACTAGCTTCGAACCTTGCATACCAAAGTGTTCCAACACCTTTCCAATTTACCTTTTCTGAGACAAGTGCAATTTGCCCGCTTTTCGCTCCCTGTGAATCTCCATTCCCAATATCTTCTTGGTTGCACCCAAATCTTTTATTTCAAACTTACTACTCAACTGAGCCTTCAAACTTTTGATCTCGGACATGTTCTTAACAGCAATCAACATGTCATCAACATGCAACAACAAATACACAAAAGAACCATATGACAGCTTCCTGTGATAAACACAGTTGTCATACTCACTCCTATAGTAGTCATTTCCAACCATGAAGGTATCAAACCGCTTATACCAATGTTTAGGAGATTGCTTCAAACCATACAAAGATTTCTTTAGCAGGCACACCTGATCTTTTTTTCCCCGAATCACAAACTCCTCAAGCTGTTTCATGTAAATTTGATCATCTAGCTCACCATGCAGAAAAGAAGTCTTGACATCAAATTATCCAAGCTCAAAATTAAACAAGGCAACCATAGAAAGTAGCATCCGAATAGAACTGTGTTTCATAATAGGTGAAAGCACTTCATTAAAATCAATGCCATCTTTCTGTGAATAAACTTTCGCTACCAATTGAGCTTTGTACCTTGCATACTTCCCTCCTTCATCTTAAAAATTCATTTACAGACTACAATCCTTCTTCTGTTAGTCGATCTCACTAGCTCCCAAGTCTGATTCTTGTGAAGAGATTTAATCTCCTCACTCATGGCAACAATCCATTGTGCTGACTCTCTACTAGTAATGGCCTCATGATAAGTACTAGGTTCCTGAACCTCAATATCCTCTACCACACTAAGAGCATATGCAACTAGGTCTGCATAACCATATCTCATTGGTGGCTTAGACTGCCTCCTCTGTCTGTCCCTAGCAAGAGTCCATTGTTGCTCTTGCAGTGCTTCTTCCTCCACCTAAGGATGTTGCACATCTTCTTCCTCTTACTCAATTTGAACCTTTTTTGAGTATTCTCTGAAGCTAACATGGTCTTTTCCTACATCAACACAATCCTTCTTAGAATTAAACATAGTTGACTCATTAAAAGTCACATCTTTGCTGATAATACCCTTGGATGACTTGAAATCAGTACACCACACTCTATATCCCTTGGATGACTTGGAATCAGTACACCACGGCCTGTATCCCTTCACACCATCTACATATCCCATATATATGCACTTCTTTGCTCTAGGCTTTAGTTTAACCTCATTCACATGAGCATAAGCTGGACAACCGAACACCTTCCAATCAGTGTAATTTATAGGAGACCCAGGCTAGACCTTTCAGGAGATGGAGACCTGTTAACCAAATAACAAGTTGTGTTAATAGCTTCAGCCAAAAATTCCTTGAACAACCAAGCATTGGAGAGCATACATCTTGCCCTCTCCAATAATGTCCTATTCATTCACTCTGCAACATCATTCTGTTGTGGAGTGTATCGGACTATGCGTTGTCTCTATGAGCGCGGATTTTACTCACTGGTTTGACTGAGAGTTCGCCACCTATTCATTCTTGGGAATAGGTCCCAGGTTTAGATCAAGGTCGATGGCCTCGATTAGAGTTAGGGGTAAGTGGTTTAATTAAGTCCTAGGGAAGGTGTTAGGCACCCCGGGAATCCCGTCTAAGACGGTTACCTACTCCCTAGGCATAAGTTAAGTTAAGTTCAAAATTAATTAAAATGCCTAAGTATTTAGAGTGATGCTAATCCAAGAAAGGGAAAATCCTAGACTAGGGTAGAACACCCGTGTTGCCTACGTACTACTCATCGGGGTAAGATCAGACCGAGTGTAGTTTTGGCACACGGACCCGTTCCGAGGTTAAGGGGAGTGTATGTGTGCACCGAGGTGGCTAGGGTGTAGTCCGGGGATTAAGGTTTGTTGACTGAGGAGGTCAAGTGCACCAGAGTGGCTATGGTTTTAGCCCGGAGGCTAAGGGTTGAGCCCCGAAGGCCTAAAAGCTTAACTATGACTAGAATCAATTAACCATAGTTAGGAGGGGTTAACCATGGTTAGAGGCACTAACCAGGGTTAAAAGTTCCAAAATCAGATTTTTTGGTCTCTTTACACTTTTCAGATTTTTAGGAATTTTGCCAAAATTTTCCAAGTTAGAGTGGTCTAACTAGGGTTAAATCCTAACTGGGGTTAAGTTTAACCCCAGTTAAAGGTCTGGTCAGGTATGGGGTGGGCCCAGATGGTATGGCAGGGCCTAGATTGGTCTCCTACCTGGTCTGTAGGGCTGTCAAAGGGTAGGGCCAGGGTAGGGCCCGGATCGGCCTTAGCCCTACCCTTCCCTATAAGAGTAGGACCCTAGCCCAGCCCTAGCCCTTCAGGGCCGGGATTGATTAGGCCCTAGCCCTGCCCTCAAGGGCCAAGGCAGGGAAAAAGGGCTGGAAGGGTCGGAAGAAAAGAGTGGAACTTTTTTGGTGATTTAAGATGACGAGATTTTTTTTCTACACTGATTGTCAACCTGACAAGGAAATGGATACCGGGCTTGGGACCGGCATTGCAACAAAAAGAGCAATGGCAAAGTTAAAAAAAAAAAAAAATTCCTTGCCAGTGACAGGCAGATATAATACAATAAAACAAAATAAAACTAGATAGAAAAATATTTATACTATATTTAATTATCTATATCATTCATTAATATATCTAATGTATCCAATTCTACTAACTCTAACTCCTTTTGTTTAGTTGTACGAATCCAATCTTGGCAACAAACTAAGGCTTCTACAGTGTCGGATTTTAAACAACTTCTAAATTGGTCAAGTACCCTACCTTCAGTGCTAAAAGTAGACTCAAAAGCTACTATTGTCACTGGAATCGCTAAAATATCACGAGCCATTATTGATAAAATTGGATATTTTTTTGAATTAACTTTCCACCAAAGTAATATATCTAAATCGTCAGATTTAGATCTTGGCTCTTCCAAATACAAATCTAATTCTGATCTTACTTCTAAATTAGTACTTTGACTCATTTCTTCTCCAAATCTCAAGAAATCATCATTTCTTCTCTTTGAACTTGTTGCAACAATATTCTCCCTACATGGCTTCAAAACATTAGGGGTACTAAATTTAACATTAAGGGCTTTCTCCTTTCGTATCTTCACTATATCACTTTCCTCAAATAACTTTCTCAAAACATATTCTAAATACAATTGTTTGTATTGTGGATCAAAAAATATAGCAAGCTCAAAAATAGGATTATAATCTTCCCAATATTTATCAAATTTTAGTTTCATTCTTGTAGCTATATCACGGAGCAAAAGATCTTCACCATGTATTTTTTCCATTAATTTAATATGCATCTTAACTACTTCTTCCAAAAATAAATGTATAGTTGGATATTTAGTTCCAGAAAATATATTTGTAGCTTCATAAAAATTTTGTAAAAGCTCGGAAATAATCTTTGCATGATCCTACTCATCATCTAAAGGATTAGTTTTATAGTTTGAGTCTATTAATTCTAATCGAGTAAAAACTTCCCTAAATTCTAATGTAGACTCTAGCATACGATAGGTGGAGTTCTATCTCGTTGAAACATCGAGGGGTAACCCCTTAACAGTATTTAATCCTAATTCACTAACAATTTCCCGGAATTTATGTGTACGTGATGGATGTTGAATTTTTAATAAATTTTACTGAATCCCGAATATTTTGAATAATCGGGCTTATCAACCCATCTTGCACAATAAGGTTGAGGATATGTACAGAACAACGCATATGAAATAACCTACCTTCTAATGGAAGAGCTTCTTTTCTAATAAGATGAGTTTGCATAACTCTTACAATACAATCATTTGTACTACAATTGTCTAAAACTAAACTAAATATTTTATCATCAATTTTCCATTTAATAAATTTGATTTAATAGTTTCAGCTAAAACTACCCCTTAATGGGGTGGATCAACATTAATAAAGTTGATTATTTGTTTCTTAAGGTTCCAATCGGAATCGATATAATGGGCTGTAATAGCCATATACCCTAAAGTTTGGTTGGAAGTCCACATATCAGATGTGAGACTAATTCTTGATACATTACTTTCAAAATATTTTAACAGTTTTGATTTTTCTTTTTTATAAATTCTCATGCAATCAGACTTGATGGTGTTACGTGACACCATTTTAAATTAGGGTTGTAGTAAGCTACTATAATAAATAAAACCTTCGTGAGAAACTATATTAAATATGGATACTCATGTTGAATAATCATTAATGCAAGTGCTTCTCGACACTTGTTTTGGTCAAATTTATGGGCTATAGGACCACTACCTTGTAAAGATGACCTCAAGAGTGGTTGTTTGGGGTCAAGGTTTGGCCTCTTCTTACAGGTCGATTCTAGGTATCTTTTAATCTGATTGACTCCATTTTTAATAGAATTGTCCAGTTCCATGTAAGAATGGTGACATACAGCAACGCGTACATCTATTCTTTTACCATCTTTTCCTTTCCATTTACTACATTTTGGGTGAAATGATCCCAAATTATTGAAGACTTTTTAGATTTTTTTGGCATGGGTTCAGGATCCTCAGTCTGTGGCTGTGAGGAAGAGGGTGATGGATGAAGAGGGTCATCGGAATGTGTTATGTTTTCCCCTCCAATTTCTATAATTCTAGGGTCCTCCGGTTGAACACCTATTGATGACTCAACTAAAGGAGAACTCGCATTACTACTAACACCAGGAGTCGACATTTTATTCTAGTAAAACAGAATCTAATGGGGTATAATCAATAAACAGATTCTAACAGATAATAATCAAAAAAAATTTCTAATCAAATAATAAGATCAGAATAGAAACTCAACAATTAGAATGCAAATTTCTAATCAAAAAAAATTTCTAATCAAATAATAAGATCAGAATAGAAACTCAACAATTAGAATGCATATTTCTAATCAAAAAAAGAGTCGACATTTTATCTTAGTAAACACAGAATCTAATCAACAATATCATAATCTAATAAAAAAAGTAATTTAATAGGGTAAATAAACAGATTCTAACAAATAATAATCAAAAACAATTTCTAATCAAATAATAAGATCAGAATAGAAACTCAACAATTAGAATGCATATTTCTAATCAAAAAAAGAGTCGACATTTTATCCTAGTAAAACAGAATCCAACCAACAATATCAGAATCTAATAAAAAATTAATCTATACCATAAACAGATTCTAACAGATAATAATCAAAAACAATTTCTAATCAAATAATAAGATCAGAATAGAAACTCAACAATTAGAATGCAAATTTCTAATCAAAAAAAATTTCTAATCAAATAATAAGATCAAAATAGAAACTCAACAATTAGAATGCATATTTCTAATCAAAAAAATTTCTAATCAATTGCTAATCAGATACCTGTATAAAAAAAACAGTATTAATAGCTAATCAGATACCAATATTACAAATACAATTATCAGATCAGAATTGAAACTCAATAATTAAAATGCAAATTTCTAATCAAAAAAATTTCTAATTAATTGCTAATCAGATACTAGTATCAAAAAACAATATTGATAGCTAATCAAATGCCAGTATTACTAATACGATTATCAGATCAGAATAGAAACTCAACAACCAAACAGTAAGGGTTTGGTGATTATCTGAGGCTCTAAGGAGGTTAAGGTTAGGGTTACTGGATTAGGGACTTAGGGTTTTAGAAATTCAGGGGTTAGGGTTTTAAGAGGTTTTGGTTTTACGGGGTTAGGGTTAGGGTTTGGTGACTATCTGAGGTTCTGAGGAGGTTAAGGTTAGGGTTACTGGATTAGGGATTTAGGGTTTTAGAAATTCAGGGGTTAGGGTTTTAAGGGGTTTTGGTTTTACGGGGTTACTGGTTAGGACTGTAGGAGAGTGGTGGACTGTAGGAGAGTGGTTTTATGGGATTAGGGTTTTACAAGGTTATCTCTATCTGAACAAAAAAAATTTTTGAAACGTGCACCATATCCCGTAGGCCGTAGGACTGCAGGAGAGTGGTGGACTGATGGTGGCTGTGAGCTCGAGCTTGAACTTGAGCTTGATTTGAGAGCAATCGGCAACGACAGAGCACCAATCGATAGTTTGAGAGAGAGAGAAGAGCAAAGAACCACTGCACCAGGCGATAGCTTGAGAGAGATAGCAGAGCAGAGCACCAAGCGTCAGGCGATGATCTCACCGTGAGAGAGGAAGAGATTGAAGAGGTTAGAGGCTCAGGCAAAGCTGCGAAGCTGCGAAGAGTAGAGACGAAGGAAAGAGGCGATTTTGATTTGAAACTCGTATGTGAATAGTGTTAGGGTTAGGTTATAAGATTTTATTTATACTGGTCATTAGTTAGGTAATTACGAAATTGACCCTATTTTCGTAACGTTAATAAAACGTTAATGGGGGCATATTAGTCAATTTTTGAATTTAATGGTTATTAATAATAATAACTATTATTATTAATATTTGAGGGACGGGTCGGGCATGGACGGGCCCGGCAGGGGGGAGCCCCCTACAATTGAAGGGCTGCTTGGAATTGGGCCCTGCCCGGCCCAAGGGCTGGAAGAGGGCAGGGCTTTGGCGGGTTTGGACGGGCCGGGCAGGGCCGGGTACCCTTCGACACGGGCCTTTTTGACAGGCCTACTGGTCATTTAGCAGTCTTCATAATTTTATGAGTTAAATTATTGAATAAATGTACTTAAAATATTGTGTAAATCATAGGAGAAATCAATGCACTAAAATATTGCATCTCAAAACTCATTTAATTCATTCGATTTAGTGAATTTATGAAAAAAAAAAAAAAAAAAAACAGCGCCGGCGGTCGATTGCCCACCGCCGGAGATCAATCGCCTAAAACACCGTTTTGGTGGTGGGTTTACGCGTTTTCGTGGGTTTTGAGTCCCTAAGGCTCCCAATGTTATAAATAACCCCCTTTATACCCGTGGGTTAGGTTTTCTAAGGCCTTCTAAACCTAAAAGAGATAAAATGGAGAGTTTTTGAGAGATCAAAAAGAGAGGAATTGTAGGAGTTCAAAGATTCGGTCAGAGAAAGGGGAAAGAGGCATGAAGATCAAGGTAGAACCCTATTCGCAAACGATAGATCGTAGGGAGACGATCAAGTGAGGTAAATAATAGATCTAGTATTCAATATTTTGAATAATTAACTTAAGAGAATGAATTAAAAGGAGAAAACCTAAGTAAGAAGGTAGGAATGAGTAGGATGTGAAGAATCTCTTGATGTTATCGTTTTATGATACTTTGATGGTTAAAAATAGGATGCGAATAACCTATTTGTGATATCGTTTTTATGATTTCTTGATGGTTAAATTAGGATGTGAAGAACCCATTTATTATATCGTTTTATTACTCTTTGATGGTTAAATTAGGATGTGAAGAACCTATTTATGACATAGTTTTATTATTATTTGACGGTTAAAATAGGATGTGAAGAACCCATTTATGATATCGTTTTATTATTCATTGATTGTTAAAATAGGATGTGAAGAACCATTGATGAGATTGTTTAATATTATTGAATCGTTAAGGTAGGATGTGAAGAACTATGTATAATTAATTGTGATTCAACAAGGGGATTGGGAAGGTTAAAATCAAAGTATGTGGATTTATGATGAGAAAGGGATGATGGATAAAATTGAATGGAAGATTTAATTGTGATATTGTATTGACACGTGAGTTTAATTTTATGTTTAAAATTCATGAAAATTATCATTGATGAAGAATATTATAATTAGGATGTTAATCTTAATTAAAACAAAAATGAGACTTTGAGATGTAAATTAGCTCGTGAATATTATCAATATTTGAATGACATCTGTAAAAGGTTGATTGTTGTATTATAGGAAATATGAAAGGTTGTATGTTTCTATATTCTTAATACATGATATACCTTTGGGTAAACGAACCTCTGATGAAAGTCAGGCTTGCCTAGGCCTGGTTAACATAGTGGTATGGAACGCTATGGTGAGATGTCCTATGGCCCTTGACGGTTAGTCTTAGGTGCAATTTAAACAAGAGGTATATCATTGTGCACTCACAAATGAAAAATATGCAAAAGTATGAATAAAGAATTAAAGACATTAATGAAATGATAAGTGAGACCAAAAGTAAAGTAAGAAAAGTATGAAAGTAAGAAAGAAAAACACACAAAAGCGATAATATATGTTGTGTTGTGCACCACCGGATACCATCAGAAATGGTGAGATATATGCCAAAGTAAGTAAGCCGTTGTACCAGAAAATGTACTAAGCCGTCCGTACCGGATAATGTACAAAGGTTGGTATCTCGGTAAAGTAAAGTATAGTAACCCCTTTCCTTATACAGTAAAACGGTATTTTAAGTTATTACAAATGCATGTGAATGAGTATTGATGAAATGATAATGTATGAAATATGAAAAGTAAGAAAAAGAAGAAAAGTAAGAAAAGAAAGAAATTGGCACTGTGTACATGTTTATTTTCCGCACTCTGATTTTTATGTAAACTGATGTACGAAGTGATGAAAGGCATGCGAAATATTATTCGTTATATTCTTTATTATGCTCTGTTATATACGCAGGGTAATTCGTTACTCAGCCGATGAATTTTTTGACATTTATGTGCCCGGACCTTGGGAGGAAGAGGAGTACATCGAGGAACCCGAAGGTGACTATCCCGAGGAAGAAAGGGATCTCGATCGATGGCTCTATTATTGAAGTTGTTGTGTGGTTATTAAATTTCGGAAGACTTTAATTTGATAGAGACACATGTTAGATAGTCTTTTATGTTTATGATCCGGATGGGTGACCAGGATTTATTACTTTTCATTGCATTATGGAGTTTGGATGTTTTTAGTTGATGGTTTAATTGAAGAAAAATTTTTATATCCATATTTTAGTATGCCTTAATTGCTTCTAACATGATGATTATTAAGTGAGTCATGTGCCAAGATCTCACTTCCTCTTAGGTGGGGTTTTGGGGTGTGACATCTGGGGTCTTGCAAAGCCCACTCTTATGGGAATAATGGGATTAGCGGTATTATTTATACCGTCAATGTCATTGTTTTCCAAAATAGTAGCTTTGCATCCAAAAGGGGGATCATGGAGGATGATCAAAGGGTTTCTTAGACCCCTGGGATGTTCAGGGACCTGACATAGGTCCTGGGCCTGGTCTGGATTGGGCCCACAATGACCATTTTAGCAAAGATCAAAGAATCCCCGAATGTCGGTAATTTCAGTACCGACATTCTAGGCAGTTTCAGTTTTAGAGCAATTTAACCCTAGTTAAGGGAGTTTACGCAGCCTGAGATGATCAGGGGAGACTAGAGGGGACTTGAGAAACCAGGTCTAAGCCATGGACTAGATCAAGGGCCTGAGATATGGGGTCTATGGCTACTGAAGTGGGGGATGCCCAGAATAGCGGTACGGTGTTTACCACCATTTTAGAATTCCTCCAAAAATGTGATTTTCCCTTCTAGACAGGGACCAAGGCAACTTCAAGGGCTTCCCTATGATGCCAAGGTGCTCTAAAATCTTCATGGGGTCCAGGAGAGTAGATTGATGCACTCTAGATCAAACCAAGATTAAAAAAAAAAGGATTTTATCCCCTTGAGAGGGTCCCCGTGCCTAGGAGAGTAGATTCTATGCACTCTAGATCAAACCAAGATAAAAAAAAAAGATTTTATCCCCTTGAGAGTGTCCCCATGCCTAAGAGGAAGGCAAGGGGACCTCTGTCCTTGGGTTTGCAACACAACAAAGGTCCCCTAGATTAGGATTAGAGGGCTCACAAATGCTCAACAGAAAAAAAAAAAAAAAAAATGGGGAGGGGAGTCCTACCCTCTGTGTTCCGAGCTCCAATAGTGGTGAAAGTAGAGAGGCCCTTTTCAGTGAGGGTAGCCCAAGCTAACCCTCAACTCTCACACTTAGGATCAACTTTTGGATTGGGCAGAGGTTGGCCTAGTGCAGGAGCATAGCTTTCTCATAATTTTTCTGAGGATTTTCAAATTGGAGAAGAAGGCTTGAGTGGGAGGGTATTTATAGGCTTGGGGGAGACCTGGGGTAGTTTAGGGATTTGAAGGAGGGTGAGGGACATAATAGAGGCATAACAGGTGGTTCAAGGGAGGTGCCAGACCAGTTATGCGCATTCTCCAGGAATGACAGTAATTCCAGTACCGCCATTCCTCTAAAAGAAGAGAAAGATGATGGTGGTAAAGGAATTACTCGATAAAGGAATTACCGCCATTTAGGGACTTTTGCTTAAACTGGCCCAGACCACTTGCTTTTGGTCTAGGTCACTGTAGCTTTTACCAAAATGGGAATTTTCGGTAATGTTATCATCGACATTTCAGAAAATTTCAAATTTTGGATTTGGGGGCCCATGTTTAGGCCCACAGGGTGGTCTGCGGGCCCATGTTTGGGCCCACAGGGTGGTCTGCTAGGGGTTTTTGGCCTTGAGGCCTAGAATTGGGCCTTGGGCCATGGATCATAGCTTGAGGGTTTACTAGGGCTCGGCTAAAACTAGGTTAGGCTAGGGCTAGCTAGGGTTAAGTTTAGGGCTTGGTTTAAGGATTAGGGTTAAGTCCTAGGGCTAGGGTTTGGCCTAGGGTGAGGATAGATTCTAAGTCTGCTAGGGGTTTTTGGCCTTGAGGCCTGGAATTGGGCCTTGGGCCCATGGGTCCTAGCTTGAGGGTTTACTAGGGTTCGGCTAGGGCTAGGTTAGGCTAGGACTAGCTAGGGAGTATAGGGCTTGGTTTAAGGATTAGGGTTAGGTACTAGGGCTAGGGTTTGAACTAGGGTGGAGCCTAGGGTTAGACCTAGGGTGAGGGTATAGTCTAAGGTTTGGCCTAGGGTGAAGGTAGAGTCTAGGGCTGGACCTAGGGCTAAGGGCAGGTTAACCATGGTTAATCCCTTCATTCTTACATAATTCATTAAAAGAACCCCCACATAATTTCGGCTAAGGCTAGGTTAGGCTAGGGTTATCTAGGGTTGAGTCTAGGGCTTGGTTTAAGGATTAGGGTTAGGTCCTAGGGCTAGGGTTTGGCCTAGGGTGAGGGTAGAGTTTAGGGCTGCTAGGGGTTTTTGGCCTTGGGCTTATGGGTCCTAGCTTGAGGGTTTACTAAGGTTTGGCTAGGGCTAGGTTAGCCTAGGACTATCTAGGGTTGAGTATAGGGCTTGGTTTAAGGATTAGGGTTAGGTCCTAGGGCTAGGGTTTAAACTGGGGTTAGGCCTACAGTTAGACCTAGGGTGAGGGTTAGTCTAGGGTTTGGCCTAGGGTGAGGGTAGAGTCTAGGGCTGGACCTAGGGCTAAGGGCAGGTTAACCATGGTTAAGAAGGGGTATAAAAAATCTTACATAATTCATTAAAAGAACCCCCACATAATTTATGCCATTGTCAATTCTCAAGCGCTTAATCTTTTTGCCTGTCTGTTTCTCGGTCAATGCCTTCCATTGCTTGAACTTCACAAAAGCCTCATTCTTGTGCTTCAAGATAAATATTCTGACCTTCCTTGAATAATCATCCATAAATGTCAACATATATCTGCCACCACCTAGAGAGGGGACACGAAAGGGACTCCAAATATCATAATTGATATAGTCCACAGTGCCCTTGGTTCTGTGAATAGCCGTACTGAACTTGACTCTGCACTATTTTCCAAAAACACAATGCTCACAAAATCTAGCTTCTCTGTCTTCTGACTATAGAGCATATCATGTTTGCTCGACAGTGTCATAGCTCTCTCTCACTCATATGCCCCAACTGAATATGATGACGATATAGCAGCATCACCTATGAATGTATTGCCCTGCAAGTCTACAACACATAGATGCAATTCTTCAAATGTCCCATTACAACAAGAGTACCTCCCTTGCAAATCCTTATAACTCCACCATCAGCCTTATAGCTACAACCATTGGAATTAATCATAACCAAAAAAGTAAGTTTTCTTCAACTCTGGAACGTGCCTAACATTAGTTAAAGTTCTCACAACTCCATCATGCATCTTGATTCAAATTGAGCCTATCCCAACAACCTTATATGCTACATCATTCCCCTTCAAGACTCTACCACCATCATTAGACCTATAAGTAGTAAACCAGTCCCTATTAGGACAGATATGGTAGGAACAACCCGAATCTAGAATCCACTCACCACATGAGCTACCAACAGTAATTGTGAGTATATCCTCACAATCCTCTGTAAATCCAGCAACATTCTCTGAATTATCCTTTCCTTTCCACTTATGCTCTAGAGTCTTTCCTAAAATGTCCTTCCTTGTGACAATGAAAACACTTCATTTTTCTAGGTTTTGATTTTGATCTAGACCAGCCTCTACTACTAGAAGCCTTCTCCTGTGTTCTCCCTCTTATAAACAAACCTTCACCCGAGCGCTCTACACTACTTTTAGACACCCTTTTCTTCAACTCCTTAGAGTTTAGGGCTGCCCTAACATCCTCCATGGAGAGAGTATCTCTTCCATACATCATAGTGTCAACAAAGTGCTCAAAGATGCCACCTATATCGTTCTCGACAACGAGAAATGTTAAGAGTCGTGAGAGATCCCCATTGCTGGCGAAAGAAAGGCTAATAGAAAGTTCGATCCTATTCTCTAACCTTCCAATTGGTCATAGTCTGCCAAGAGGGCACCTTGACCTAAGCATTGCTTGGTCCTCATCATCAATTTTAACATCTATATTACTCAAATCCGAAATAATTTTATTGAATTCATCAAGGTGGTCTTTAATAAGCATACTGTCGTGACTCTGGAGTTTATACAATCGCTTCTTTAGATACAAGCAATTTGTGAGAGATTTTGTCATGTACAAACTCTCCAACTTGAGCCACAATCCCACCACCGTTTCTTCTTCCGCAACTTCTCGCAAAACTTCATTACTCAAGCACAACAAAATTGCACTGTGCGCCTTCTCTATCAGTTCATCCTTCTCATTATCCACCATCGCTGCAGGCAAAGCATCTTTGCCCTTCATTGCTTTCGTCAATCCTTGTTGCACGAGCACAACTTTCATCTTTACTCGCCAAAGACTGAAATCATTCCTCCCATCATACCAATTTGTTATAACCAGTTCGACAAATCTAGAGAAATAGGAAAAAGAGATGCAAGCAATCACACAATGAATACAACAATTTACGTGGTTCGACAAGATGCCTACGTCTAAGGAAGGAAACGACAAGAAGATCCACTAAAAACTAGGGATATTACAGTGGGTATAAGATCTCTCAAACCCTCACAGTCGCACGACCACCACTCGAGCGGCCTAAAGCTCCGCTCGAGCGGTTTACAACAGGGAACAGAACAACCAAACATGTCGACCACCGCTCGAGCAGCCACAGGCCCCACTCGAGCGGTCAACACCTCGAGCCATATCTCACAAGCATCACGTAGGACACCTAATGGCTTGTTGTTTGCATGCATGGTAAGCTATTCAGGCTTAGTAACCACAATATGAATTGTGTCATGGTATACGGGCAATATGGAATTTTTCTCTGGAAAGTATTGATAGGTATTGTAACAATGCTGAAAAACATCAATTCTGGATATTGATGTGATCGTGCTATTTAGTAGATCTTTTAGGTGCGGCCCATCATTTGGATGGCTATAACTGGTCGTTCATGTGCTACATTTACAGTTGCAACTCAACCAATAAAAATGGTTATATAATTTGAGTGAGGGATTCATTTTTGGGCTTCAAATAAGGCATTTTTGGGCTTCAAAGAAGGCAGAGGGCCAAAGGAGACTTTCATATTTTCTTAAGCACAACATCTTTCACTTGGAAAACAGTTAGCCTTTTGAATTCTTTCATACCATATTTTGGAGATCAAAGCGCCTAGTTTGTACATTATATCTATTATCAACAATTCTTAATTATACTGATATATGTATAGGTACATGCACATCTCTTAGTTGTATGTATATATGTATGTACATGAATGTCTCTCAGTTGTACGTATATATGTATATTCACTCTCTTTCTCTCTCTCTCCACACACACACACACACGTGTGTGTGTGTGTTTTAAGAGAGTTCTTGGTATACAAAGAAGGTATATGCATCACTCTTTGCTAGAGAATAAGAAATATCAGCTAAGAGTGTGGAAGAACATAATGCAAGAGCTATGTTGTACACTCTTCTAAATGGGTGATGTGTCCGTGTCAGACACGTTTTGGATTCTGAAACGTATTTGAATTTTTTAAACTCTTCAGATTTTCTTTTCTTTTTTTCCTCATACAACGTAAATTGGCATGCACCATAAATAAGTGTTCTAGTTTATTCATCATTAGAAGGTTTGTAGGTGGTGAATGTAAGCACCCTATTTTTGCACCCCCTATCCCTCTTGGGAGCTTTTTCAAATGCTTCAAGGTTTACCCAAGGCCCAAGCCCATTTGGCCAAACTTGTACCCAAACAACTCAATCAAACCCAATTACTTAATTCTATTACCCAAGCCCAAGTAGTCAAGCCTAATTACCCAATTGTCTTAGTCAAAGCTCAATTGCTTTAGTGAAAGCCTAATTACCGTAGCCCAAGCCCAATTGTCATAGCTAAAGTCCAATAACCATAACCCATGACCCATCTACTAACAACTCATGATCCATAAAGTCTAGTCCACATACTCACATCCATTCAACCCATATCCAAGACCCACTAACCCAAGTCCACTTTCCACTTTCCTACAAAAGACCTTTTATTTTTTCTTCAAACCCCAAATAGCCCCATTTTTATGTTTACACACCTTTTGACCACCCAATCATCTCTCACCAAGTACACACTTTTTTGACTAACCAATCACCTCCCTTACTCTCTTACACCTCTTACAATTCATTCTTACACCTCTTACAAAACAATTAATTCTCTTACACTCCTTTTGACCACCCAATCACCTCTCATCAAGTACATACCTTTTTGATTACCCAATCATCAACCACATCAATTTTGACCAACCAATCATCTCCCTTCTTCTCACCCAACCCTCTATTAATCACCAAATTGCCACAAGCCCTTGAAACCTCTATAAATACAATACTCTCACAAGCCATTTCTTCCACCTCCAAAATCCCAAGTGGAAACCCTAGCTCTTCCTCCTCTCACCCTTTATATTTCTTTTTAGCTTTGAAGAAAGTTAGAAGAAACCAAGGTTTAGAGTGTGTAGAGAATTCTATGACTAAAAGCCTAGAGTTCTTCACTAACTCTCTTCCTTTGTGGACTCTAAAAACTCATCACCTCTTGGAGCATTGGAAAAGAAGTCTTGGAGGAGTAGGCACTCATCCCCTTATTCTTCATCTTCTTCTTTACTTCATATCTATTTTTTTTTTCGTAGTCTTCTTCTAGAATCATTTGGGAAGACCTTTCTTTTCTCAAGTTTAGTTGGGTCTAATGGTGTAGAGGGACCCCACCTCAAAAGAAATGAGATGTTTTTTTTTTTCTTCCTCTCATGTAAATATTTTTCTTTTCTATGTACCCACTAGTGTGGATATGGGTAGGCCCATAGAGAGTGGAAGCTAAAGCTATACCTCTCTTTTTATTTTGTTTCTTCATTTTGATTCTAGTCCTTCTTCTAGAATCCTTTGGGAAACTCATCATCACACTCAAATTTTCATAGTTGAGTCTCATTACATCATTCATAATGGTGTAAAGGGACTACATTAGAGAGAAGATGATGAGTTTTCATTTTCTTCACTTGTCACTTCTTCATTTTTTTCTTTTTCCTTTATGTTCTATTTTGAATGAATAAATGATGACTTAAGGACCTAAGGACTTAAAGAGGACATTATGCAAAATGCCTCATACCAAAGACAATGGTATTTGATTTATTATCAACACCAATCCAACAAAATAGGTGTTGGCAATAGACCATTTACTATTCACAATGCACACCCCTCTTTATGTCCGAAATATAATCTTGTAGCCTAACTTTTCCTTAGTCTTTCTCTTGGATTAAATTTGAATTTATTTAAGTTTGCTAAAATCCTACCTATATGAAAATCCAAACAAAAAAACATGATAAAATCTTAAAATGCCAAAAACATTATAAAATCTCAAAATACCAAAAACACTCAAAAAATATAAAAAGACCAAAAAGATACTTGTAGGATCTTCTTAATTGTGGTTAGACTTTCTAACCATGATTAAATCCATTCTAACCGCGGTTAGACTTAAACCATGCACTTGATCAACCCGGTCAACCAAACCCTAGCCTCCGGGCTAGACCCTTAGCCACCCTTGGTGCACACACACACTCTCCTAAGCCTTGGCACGGGCTCATGTACTAGAACTACGCTCGGTCTGATCTCACCCCAATGTGAGTACGTAGGCAATCCTATCCGGGTTCAACCCTAGCCCATATCTAGCTTTCTATCTTTCTTGAATTAGCATTCGTTTAAACACTTAGACATTTTAACTAATTTTGAGATTAAATTTGGCTTAAATTTAGGGAGTAGGTAACCATTGTAAAATGGGGGTCCTGGGGTGCCTAACACCTTCCCCGGGACTTAATCGAACCACTTACCCTAACTCTGATAGACCATAAGACCTTATCCAATCACTCGGGACCTATCCCTTAGAATGAATAGGTGGCGACTCTCAATCAAACCATAATGTGAAAGTGGGTAGGAAAATCTCATGCTCACAGTAAATACAACACTATTACATTCATTTATGATTTTATTTATATATGTATAGTGTATATGATATGCATCCTAACATATCTTAGTCCATATTGCATAGACAGTCACATACACCAAGTGTTGGTGTCTGACTCAAATGTTGGGTGTCGGACTCAACGAGCCCCAAAAAATAGGATTCCACACAAGATATTTTTTTATGTTTATTATATTTTTGAATTTATGAAGAATGCTATTAGATATTGCAAAGGGAATAGATTAAAGATGAAGTAAATAAAAATTGTATAACTGTAGATATATATATTTTTTTGGACAAGTAAAATAGAAGGTATATTAATTTCTGACAAAAAAACTGATCAATTTTAGTAGAATCTAAGGCAGTGCTTCAATTAACTATGTCTGAAAATCAGATTTTTATGAATGATATCAAGAGCCCCTATTTGGAAGGTTAAAGAATAACTACTTGGGCAATGTTCAAAATAAGTGTTGCAATGATTCAATCATTTAAATGGTTGTGATTGTCTAGTAATTGTGAGATTCATGCTTATCAATTCTAATAGGGGATTTCACAGCTTAGATTATCAAACTAAGGACGCACGCATCATATTTCACACAAGAATAATACACTGTATTGTATATAAGCATTTATAGTCACGTGTCACTCCATGTAACACACTATATTTTTGGTACACTATGAAACTCGATATAAATATCCAGAATACTATAACATGTTCAGATTTTCAAACAATGATGCCATACACATTACATGCTGACTAATCAGACTAGTAGAATCTAAGGACGCTCTTTCAATTAACTAATGTCCTGAAATCAAAGTGTTATTAATGATTTTAACCATCTAATTAGAGGCTCTATACTTTATATGGATGGTTGAAGAATTATTACTAGGGCAATGATCTATATGACTATATAGTTGTTGTAGGAATTCATTTATTTAAACGCTTGTGATTGTCTAGTAAATATGTGTTTCATGCAAATCTGAGAGGTGGTTTAACAATTAAATGATCAAATTTATGGCACATTTGTACGTGGGTTTGACACAAGTTATGGATAGTAGGGTGGTCCACGTATGAATCCCAATCCCTAGGTATGGACACTACTTGCTTAAGAGATAATAGCAGAGTCCGTCCTTGTTTCCACACGTATGGATATTTGATTCCGGTTCGAGTCTGCAACATAGATCATAGTTTACAATGCAATAAAAAAAAATTGAAATATCCCTTGTGCTTGAATCCTATAATTTGAAGGTTGCCAAATCCGACCTTATATTCATGCTAGATCCTAACACTTGTATCCATGTATGTGGAACTTAGTGTAAGTCATGAAAAAGATTAGAGATATGTTTATAATAAAATATAATGTTGTCTCCACAGCCTGTGCGCTACCTTCTTGAACAAATTAAAGAAAATTCTCCGGTTAAATTAAAATTAATATGATCTTTACTGTTTGTTGTTGGTTTTCACTGAGAAAATTTTTTATGGCTTGTTTATCCTATGCAGAGATGATGATTGGTGAATATTCAATGGAAGAATAACACTCTCTTTTCCATCATACTATATTGATGAAAATGTAATATCTTATCTATGTGATCTTTTGAATGTTTGTTCTCATTTTCTCTATGATTTCTTATATTTTAATTTTTTTGACTCCTATATAGTTATCATTTTGTAGCTAGTTATATTTGGATGGAGATGGCTGTAAAATAAGAGAAGTTCACCAACAACAATTGAAAAGGATTCAAATCTTGATACATCAATTGCTTGTGATTCATGCGATATATGGTAAATGCATATCCTTCGAACAGCGTAAGACCATATATGGAGTTGGACAAACCAATGGTAATTCTTTCAAGTGGAATTGAAGCTGGCAACGCATTTTACCAACTCTAGCTTGCCAAGTTCAGCAAGTTGAGGTAAGGCAATCCAAGTATCATTGAAAAATTGTATTTGGGAGAAGCTCAAAGTCCAGATTTCAGCACACATATATATTAGGCTGCCAAGCATTTTAGTGCGCTTCACTTTTCCACTCACTTGACCAAAAGTGTTATTTCAACTGGCTTGGTTGAGTTACTGCCATCCTCTGTAGATGATTGAATTCGTCGCATGTTTGAGTCTGTTGTAATGGATCTTGGTATAATCAGTATCAACTTCAAATTTTTGGTTTCTCTCTGAAACACCTTTTGTACTCGCTTCTTGAATTTATTCTTTTATCAAGCTGGAGGTTCCAATTTGTCCTGATTGCAGCATGAATCGGATGGAACTTTGACTGTAGAAAGATCCCTTTTGGTCAAGTCTTCATGTAGAAGGTTTAGTGACACTTCATCTGGTATTAGTTGGTAACTGGGTTGAATCTGCCTTTAAGGATCTTTTTTAGAGAGGGCAATAGTGTATATTTCTTGCGTTAATTTCAATATCAACCAATGAAAAATGGTCATTGGTCCTACAAGGATCGGCATTTGTATGTATGTATATTTCTTGTGTCAATATCATTATCAACCAATGAATTGTATGTATGCATCTATTCTACTATTATAAGACTTTCTTCTGCTAATGTGGCATTCTCTCAAGGACTTTCACCATTTTCCTCTTCAGTTAAGCTGTCACGTCAGCACAATCAAAACTAACCGCCGACCATTCCCCTCCCATCTTTTTGTTCCCCCCCCCCCCCCCCCCCTTCAACTTCCTATTTATTAACTTCTCAAACGTTGCCACTCCTCCTTCTCTAAATCCCAAGTTCAGGCTCCACCTTCTCGGAATCCCTTCGAGTCCCAATTTATTAAATAAAGTAAGTCTCTACATCTACCTATTCAGCTCCCCACCGACTGAACAACTCCCTATCATCAATTCGTAAAGTTTTAAACCCAACTGGTCGCACAAAGAATGGTAAGTAAGCCTCTTGATTTATTTATCTAGATATTCGAGCTTATCTGGTGTATGCTCATACACAAATTTGGTTTTTCTGTTTCATTTGTACAGGTGTATGGATGACCCCGCCTTACGGGCAAGCAGAACTGGAAATTGTTGGGGAACAACATATCATGCATCAAAGATTCGATTGCAAGGTGAAGATTTCGGAACTCTTAACCTTTATAGCCGCCACAAGGAAAACTTGGTCTTCAATCCAGACCATGGCAAATTGATCTTCATATGTTTCATTTTTTATACACTTGAGTTTACCGGATTTCCTCTGATCAGTAAGTGCAAATTTGTTTCAAGCTAAACTATAACCAAATTTCTTTGTAATCTTTTAATAGAAAGAGATCCGTGTCGCACGGAATTTTCTAAAGAAGAAAAAAGTATTAAGTGATAATATGGTTATGTAGATGTAAATTATGTAATTGAGATACATAAACGCGATTCACACTCTTTCAGGATTTGAAACAAAAAGAAAAGGAAATATAAATTAATTTTGCAAACAGATACTAAGCTACAAAAGAAAAAAAAATTGAAATTTTTTTAACCCAACTAAATAAGGAATCTGGAATCTCTCAACCCGAACCCGTCTTCTAATCATTTAAATTAAATAAATAGTAATAAAAAAAAGATTTCATATTTGTAACTAAAATTTTAAATCATCTATAATTATCAACAGAATAAGTGGGGGGGCCATGAAGTCGATCCATAGCCATGGATAAAATTTAAACTCAATTATTGAAAGATTAGGCCTGATTGAAGGATCCAAATGAAGTCAGCCCGTTTCTGCAACTAACACCAACTACATGCAAAACTTCATATTGTTCGGAATCAGAACCTCAAAACCATCCTCCTCACAGATCAGCTATTGTTTCTCCTTCGACATAAAAACCTAAAACATCCACCTCATCCTTAAAAACTGAGTTGGGCATATATGTAAAAAAATATTATAAAGATCCAGAGAAAAGAAAGAGAAAAATGGAATTAAAAAAACCTTACCTGCAATGATCGCATCTCTTTCCTCTTATCAGAACATATATACTTGCATGAGTTTCATCCTCCCCATATCCAGTCATTTCATCTCACAATGATCCCAATAGCTTAGCTTATAATGGTAATTCTGTATAAATCTCCCGCTTTTAACCTTTCCTTAGAAAAATAGCCTCTTTGTTGATGATTTCTCCTTCTTCAGTCCACGCAGTGCTGAGTAGCATTATGCAACCTAAAACCCCAAAACCTCCAGTACAACTCCAGCAATATGTAACCAAATAGAAACTAATGAAACTAAAGCAAAAAGAGCATTGGGGCGTGAGATGAGTAAAACCTTGAAGAACATCTGGGTGGTCCAGAAGAGAGCAGTGGACAATGGGAGGGTCTTCTGTATTCAGATTGGTTTCTTCATTCAAAAATGGTGCCCTTTTGAAGCAAAATAGCAAGATGTGCAATGCTTTGAAGAGGTGCAACCTTTTGAAAAAGTAGCATGAGATTAAGAATAGGACGTGCAACATATTGAAGAGGTCCAACAGTTTGGTCCAAAGGGTTGCAATGCTTTGGATGGACCCAATCACCTCAAATCTCTCCCAAACACCAAAAATATTGCGTAGTTGTGTTGCCACCCAAAAAAGTAAAGAGTTGCGTATCCAACAAAAACCTCTAAAAAAATGTGAAGAGTTGCATTTTCCATTTATATTCTATATGTAGGATGTTTGTGTATACACAGACCACAGTGACCCAACAACAAGGCTTGAAATCTACCATGCAATTGGCAAAATGTAGCAAGTTAATGCAAGAATTAATTGTGAGACTACTCACCTTCAATTCATTATATATCCAGTAGTACCCTTTGTCAACAGCCTTAACAACCTTCACGCTCTCTAGAATTTCCATTGGATAGTGTTATATCCAACTAACCAAACATTCTCTGTAAGAAACATGAAAGTTATCATCATAAAAATATATAAAAGAATCACAAAGAACGGGTTGAACCATTTACCTTGCTTCTCGATGTATCTCAGTGAACTCAACTTGGTGAGGCCTAAAGATTCAGTAAATTGGTTTTATGTTATTAATCGTACACTGGTAATTCCCGATCAATTGGCCTAACAAAAATGGATTACCGGATACATAATTTATTAATGACGCTTATGTAAAGTGAAGTAGATTTACAGATCTAACACCAGCCAATATATGAGACAACCGTGTGATGTCACCTTTAATTCTCCACACCTATCCCAAAATCACTTCGGCTTATGCTCCGTTTGTTTTGATGTAAAATAGAGGAAAACAAAAGAATTCCACGGAAAATATCATTTTTCGTGTGTATTTTCTATAGGACAATTGACATTTTCCATGAATTTCATTTGTTTTCCCCTATTTTACATCAAAACAAACGGAGCATTAGCCCCACAACACAACTTTCCTGCCTATCCCATGCCCCATCACAATCCAAAATCTGGTATACGACTCGCCTTGTGCCCAAATAAGGTCTCCTTGAATCACACAACCATATCTTTGATATAAATCCATTCTTAGGAATGTTTGCAGCAACAAAAAAGAAATCAAAGAAATTAATTGAGGAACAGCAACTAATATCCAGCAACAACAAAGAAATTAATTGAGGTACATCAACTGATACCCAAGTGCCATTAGTAATTCTCGATGGAACAAAATTATATGGTGACTTGACAGCGGTACAACAAAACAGAGAACGGTGATATAACACTTAGAAGAACATTCAAACACTTGGAAGAACATTCAAACGAAATCATTTCCAGTATTCTTCCTTAAAATAGGTATATAGAAAGACTAACATATCAACCAATTTAGAATAATCAAAAGCAAGCATGGCAGTAGCGGAACTCAACTATCTGGCGTAGCTCTGTACCACATTGCATTCTCTTTCTCACCTTCTTCTCCAATTACCTAAAACCCATATGGGGTCGCCCTTATGGCTTCGCTTCCCCCTCTATATATCATCGCAAATTCACATGCTTGATCTAGTGTTTGGCGTTTTAAAGGAAAAGATCAAGTGTGGAGGGTGCATACCGAACAGACGTCATGGTTGGAGGATGGGAAGAGCAGTCTTTTGTTTGGGGGTGTTGTTTAGAAATTGGGTACGTGCCAAGAATAGGAAAGCGGTGTGTCGTATGGTACTGTAATTTTTAAAAAAAAATGTTCGGTACAACAAATAGTTATGAGGACACGTGATTCTAATTAACGCCCATAAATCTTTGTAATAGCCACGTTTCTTTCCAAGCTTAAGGAAGTTGTAGAGAGGGCGTATACTGTATATCGAACTGGCGTGCATGGTAGTTAAGAGGGAAAGAGAGGAAGAGATGAGGTGAGCAGACACCTTCCCTTTTTTGGAAGCACTAATAACATGACATGTGGCATCACCCCAAACAATGTGTCTTTGGACCTTTGGTTGATATTTAAGAGAAAAAGAAAAAAGAAAAAAGAAAAAAAAATAAGAGGAGTTCAAACGGCAAAGTCCTTTGGTTGATATTTAAAAGAAGAAGTTTAAAAAAACAAAAGGGAGTTCAAAGTTCAAACGGCAAAAAAGAAGAGACGTCAGAATAGAAGGTCAATAGGAAAACAATCTTTCAAAGGTATTATTTCACGGCACAGGATTCTCCCGAGTTCAACTCGGGAGAATCTCTCGAGTTATAACCCCTAGAGGTCACCACACGTCTCCTTTGACATCCCTTAACCATGGGTAAGGTTCACCCACCCCTAGTGTTCACCCACCCATCTTTGGTTTTTTTTTTTTTATATATTAATTATTATTTTTTAAATTAAAAAAAACAAAAATAGATGGGTGAACCCTAGGGGTAGGTGAACCTTACCCATGGTTAAGGAGTGTCAAAGGAGACACGTGGCGACCTCTAGGGGTTCCAACTCGAGAGATTCTCTCAAGTTGAACACGAGAGGATCCTGAGCCTTATTTCACACCCTAAAAACACTCCTGGGATGCCTCGTGGACCTCTCAGGGTTCACTTTTAACCGGTAGTAATACGATTTGAAAAGAGCAATAATCCTCTCATAGGAGAGGAGCGGACTATTGCTCCTCATCCTCACAAAGTCCCATTAACTGTCCTTGAACTATGGTTTATAAGTTTTAATCTTGTGTTTAATTTTTTTAAGAACTAAGATGAGATTAACCATAAGGATTAGTAAATCTTAACCACAGTTAAAGAGAGTTAAAAAGATGACATGTGGTGAGGAGGAGGCCCTTTCATTCCCGCCAAAGCGAGAAGGTGAATATTGTCCCCTTTGAAAAATGATTTGTGATTTTATGCATTTGTCAGCACCTGCCTTTGAGTGCACCATCATCCGATCGAGAATCCAATGACGCCAAAGTGTTCGCCTAACATGAATTAAAATTAGTGGGACCCACTAGATGCCTTGGGGCCGTTAGATTATTGATCGGACAACGGTGCGCTCGATAGCAGGTGCTATCATGCGCATACCATGGCAATCCTTTGAAAATGTGATTTTGAAAAAAAAAAAAAAAAATGTTAAATTACCAAATTTAAGATTTTTCCTTAATGCCCCTCAAGTTTGGGGATTGTTCTCCAAATGACCAACTTTTACAAACACTTCTCTTACTGCCTCCACGCAGATGCAAAGGTAGTATTGTTCGCACTATGCAAACTTTTTCCATTTTGGATCATTTTATCCAAATTATTTATCAAAAAGACATTTGTGTCCCTTCCATTCCTTATCAATTATGGAGCCCCCTTCGTTGCTGATCAATAATAGAATCCCCTTTGTTGATCAAGAAGAGTCCCCTAAGACCTACCATTTCAACTGTAATTTTCACAAGAAAGTTTCGTTCAGCTAAATTAGTAACCATGATGATGAGAAAATGCCATTAATTGAATAATAACTCTCATTATTGGTTTTCTTGTGCTTCTTAAAAATGAATTAGTTAAGATGATTACATGTAGGATTAACCTAAAGAAAAAAAAAGTTTATAATCACTCCATTTATGATTTTAAACCTTAAATTTCATGTTAGAAGATTTTACATGTGTTTTCTTTTCTTTTTTTAAATGTTTATAGTGTACGATCACATGTATCGACCAGTATTGTTATGTATTGACCATGTGTATCAACTAGTATCGATCAATATTGATCACACACAAAACTCCATTAAAACTCAGAATTTTGCGAATTTTTCATTTTTTTCAAGAACATCATTGTTAAATTTGTACTAAAATATCCATTAAAGGAGAAATGAGTTTCATGAGATAGGAAGATGAGGGAGTTAGGGAGCTTCTCCCATGTCATGCACATTCGTAAATTCCTCTTTTTCTTTTTATTCTTTCAAAACTAGAAAAAACTCTTCTTTAAAGTATAGGTGGTAGTGAAGCGGTATATAACTTTTCATAAATGCTGAATTATGAAAAATGATGCACAAGTCTTTTTTTTTTTTTGTTCAAATGCATAAGTCTCTTTGGGGAAGAGTTTTTAAAACTTAGGTATTTAGGGAAGAGTCTTCAGAAGAGGACCCTTCTAAGCTGACTGCAGTGTCCCTATGTCCTTTTTAACACTTTTCAACCATAGTCAAGCTTAATTAAATTACAATAAATAACTTTATTTTATTGTATTTGTAAAAACCATGGTTAGATTGGTTTAACCCTAGGGGGTAAAACATAGTTGATGTATGGTGAAAGAAAAAGGGTCATAGACGAATGAGATCAACGGGCTGAAGTTGACCCCCGGGTCCGTTTTCCATTTCCCTTTAGGGAACAACTAGGAAGGAACCCGTCCAATGCACAGAAACTATTAAAATAAATAAATAAACTAGTAATATCAATAAATAAATAAAATTATTCTTTCTTAGTAGAAAATTTTCAAGAATAAAAGGAGTGTAGGAAAAAGAACATATCGCATGTATTATTGTACAGTTTATATAAAAATATGAAGAATTGGTTGGAAGTTGGAACTATGAAACAAAGAGTGTTAAGTAAAAAATAAGAGTCTAAATAAACAATTAAAAGAATATAATATAAAAGATATAGTTTCCTGGTAGAATAATTTCCTGTGACCCACATAAGTAGGGAGGAAAAAAAGATATCAAAAAGTATATACAACATTTATTTATTTTTATGAATAAAAAGTGTAAAATTTTCCAAAAGCAAATAAATTAAAATAAGAATAATAGTTGTCAAAAATATATAATAAATTAAAACTTAATATCATTTTTAAGAATATAAAATTTTCAAAAATTAAAAATATTTTTTTGGTTAAAGTTGCACCATTTTTATTATTTTCACAACAAATGCTTTATTTATCATAAAAAAATAGTCATAATCCTAGAATATGAAGACTGAAGAGAGTAGGAAAAAAGAAAATATCACGGACATTGTTGTACAGTTAATATTGAAAGAGAAAGAACTGGTTGAAAATATGAAAAGTAAATGGTGTTAAACCAACAAATTAGAATTTAAGTCAACAATGAAAGGCATTAAAGCTATGGGAATCAGCAGTAGAATGTAAACAACAGCGGAACTAAGACATAAGATAAACAACTTTAAAGTTTTAACTTATGAAGAAATTGCGACCTAAACGTATATCTCGAACCAAAAAAAAAAACTTATGAAGAATTAACAATATAGCTTGCAAAAAGAAATAGAGTGGTCTACAGCTCACTTGATCTTTTACCTCTTAATATTTTGGTCATAATCCAGAAAGTGTGGTAATGCATATATTAAAACTTTCTTAGGGGACTTGTAATTCTATACAGTTATAACCGGACGGGCTTACACCCCTAAGGTCACCACGTGTCCCTTTTGACAAACACTCCTTAACTGTGGTTAAGATTCACCCACCCCTAGGTTTCACCTACCTATTTTTGGTTTTTAGAAAAAATATTGAAAATGTTTAACCATATGAGTTAGTGAATTTAACCAAATATTTAATAAAAAAGTTAATAATTTTTCTAAAACCAAGGATAGGTGAGTGAACCTAAGAGTGGGTGAATCTTAACCATAATTAAGGGTGTCAAAAGGGATAGAGGATTACGCAATACTCTATATCTCTCCTCTATTTCGGCATCTCCTCTCTAATTATAGAGGAGATGGACACCAATGTAAAGTTATTTGCTCCAATGGTGTGGAGCTCTAAATCACTATTTCTACTCTATAACACTATTCATTTATTATTAAAAAAATATTTTGCATATGTTTTCTGTCCCATTTTTCCTCTCAAACTCAATAATTCACCACTTTTGCCTCCAAAACTAAATAATTGACCCACAAAATTTGTTATTAGAATTTTTTCAATATTAAAAATAGTTTGTTATTAAAGTTTAGAGTTTCCAATGGTAGAGATGAGTTGATTTGGAGTTTTTATTTTATTAAAGTTTGTTATTAGAGTTTTTTAATATTAAAAATAGTTTTTAATTTTAAAAAAAGAATTAATATTTATAAAAAAAAAAAAACCAAGGATGGGTGGATGAATCTTAACCACGATTAAGGGGTGTCAAAAGGGACACGTGGCAACCTCAAGGGGTGATACCGTAGAGGATTTGACTTTTTTTTTTCATCTTTTATTGATGAATTAAATTTAAAAATTAAACAATTATTAAAAAAATATAAAAATAATTTAAATATAAAATAATTATTATTAAAATAAAATAAAAGGATACAATTGACATTTTGAAAAAGTTTGAGGGACAAAAAAAAGGACACAAGTGGCATTGTAAGGGGATGAATAGTATTATAGAGGCATCTTCTATTTTCTCTCTCATCCTCTAAATATAGAGGATCAATATAGCTCTACGGAGGACCACTTCTAAATATAGAGGATGGGTGGAGTGTTTTTTTCCAACCGATCCTCTATATTTAGAGTTAGTAGCCAAATCATGTACAGTGATAACCGGATTTGGCAAATCTGGTTATCACCCCTAGAGGTCGGCACGTGACTCCTTTGACACCCCTTAACCATGGGTAAGGTTCACCCACCCCTAGGGTTCACCCACCCATCCTTGGTTTTTTTTTTAAAAATTAAAAAACTGTTTTTAATATTAAAAAAACTCTAAAAACGGTTTTTTAATTTAAAAAAATAATTAATATTAAAAAAAAAAAACCAAAGATGGGTAGGTGAACCCTAGGGGTGGGTGAATCTTACCCACGATTAAAGAGTATCAAAGGAGACACGTGGCAACCTCTAGGGGTGATAATCGGATTTGCCAAATCCAGTTATCACCGTAAAGGATTTGACTCCAAGATGGTAAGATGTTAATACTACGTGGCAGTGTCAGAATGAGAGAATTTATTCTCCAATAGTATTAGTTAATAGATCCCAAACTTGAGGGGCAATTATGGGAAAATCCCCTAAATTAATTTTAAATCTTATTAGGAGCCGGTGCTGCTTCAACGCTTTGAGTAGTGGAGCTTTTCCCTTGAACCAATTGCAGTTTTGTAATTATAGGATGACAAAACTACCACAGTCTTTACCCTTAATTATAGAACTGCCACAGAACTTTTTTTTTTTTGGAAGGTGTATAACTATAGACTATGTGTATCAACTGTTCCCTAAATACCTAAGTTTTAAAAACACATTTATTTTTCAAAAATTCGAGCCGTTTTTTTTTTATATCCGTTTTTTTTTATAAAATAACATCGAAAATCGAACCGTTGTAATTACAAACGGCTATAAAGTGGCCTTTGCTACGCTGAGATAATTCTTCTTAGAAAACAGAGAGAGAGAGAGAGAGAGAGAATGTTACCGTTGTAATCACAGATGCTTTGCTGAGATTATTATGTAGAAAACGGAGAGAGAGCGAGAAAAAAATTCGCCATGGATTCAATCCAGAAGCTTCAAAAGGTTGGAGAAGAAGACTTATTGAGTGAGAACGAATCCTGCAGGAAGACCCTCCTTTCATTTCATTCTTCTACTAAGGTAAGAGCTTATTTCTAAGCTGCAATTTCTTCTGTCTTGATTCATTTTTTTTTATCACAATTCTAAGAACTATATGCTTATTATTTCCCTTCGTTTCTTCTCCATTCTGGATTTTCTTCTGGGTCTTACAGGCTGCATTTCATTTCGGCCTTGTCCAGGATTTCCACCCTGTTTTGTAAAAAAAATTGGTTTGCTTTAGGAACTGAAATTCTAGATAATTCCATACTCTAATTTGAATTTCTCTACTTCATACTTGATTTTTTATGTTATGCCTTGATGATTTTGCGTCACTTCTCATTCTAAAAACATTCAATGATCAAATCAACATATTAACATATACGTGATCATATATATGAAATCTAAGAAAACCCATTTTCAGATTGTTAGCTTTTAAGTCTTTTGCTTCCAAATAGAAATAGAAGCTGGTTTCAATAGAAAGAAAACAAACGTTTTCATTTTTTTTCAATTTAATAACTGGTTTTGGTTCTCATGAAGGCAAAAGCTATATGCCATATGAAGGGTTTGGTTTCAGTTTTCTAATTGTCTAAAATTTCGTAGTTCTTCATTCATCTGACATGGTGATTCTTAATGCAGAGTCTGATTTTATTAACCTTGCAAGGGGTGATGCTTTCTGCAACAGTCATGGAGACCTTGGGGACTAGTGAGAAATTTACTTTTCCAGCAAACTAGTATACTCAGGAGGTATATATGCTTATTGCCAATACTTGATTTGTCAGTAAAATCAGTATAGTTTATGATCACGTGCCTGCTTTTGAATACCAACACGGGTTACTATTGGAATCAACCATTACTAAAAGCATTTTTGATGCAGTGGTGATCTGCTCTTAAAGCATATGCCTAATTTTAAGTGAGAAGAAAAAAGCATTTTTGCTTATATTGCACGATAATTTACACTTTCAATAGTATCTATTAAAGCATGCCTTCTATGTTTTTTATTATCTGGGTGCAACACAAAAACATCACTCTGTAGAGATCATAGACAGAACTTTAAGAAGAAAAATAGAAGAATAAAATAAATGTACATGAGAAGTTTGGTATGGTAGACATGGAGGGCAGCCCCTTAGACGCCACCCTACTCTTGGTAAAAACAACAAAAACTAGGGATGAAGGCCCCACCCCAAAGTGTGTTTATTAGCACTACCCTATACATAATTTTATGAGGAAAACAAAACGTCGCAAATAAGAAGAAAATCTGTTGTTTTGTGACCCCTTGTAGGACTTATATTTGTATTAATTGGACTCGCTCCTCGGTGAATCATATGTTTGACCATTCTTTATTTCCTAGAATTCCTGTACAATTGGCCAGGTTTATTATCTGCTTGGTTTTGCTTTTCAAGTGATATGTAAGAAAATCTGTTTGATACTTCAAAAGTCTTTGGTATTTAGTTATCTAGATTGCATAAATTTTGGATACCACAGCCTGGTTATTTGTACCCTGGGTATCTTCCAAATTTCTTCTTTATACAAACAAGCATGTGCTATTTATAAGTGAATAACTTGTACATATTCAGCAACCAGAATCCCCATTTCTTTATGTGTAGTAGGTTCTCAGCATTACTTGCAGTATTGATTCAAACAACGTAACTTAAAATCTTAGGTATGTTTAAGGGCCAGTTTGGCTTGGCAGAAAATCAGATGACGCAGAATGAGATATGCCCAAAAATGATATGGGAAAAACTATCACCTTTTTGCCAAGTTGGCACCACGCGATTTTAGGTTGTTTGGGGTCTTGGGGGATGAATGTACCAAATTCATCTTCCTATATCTGTGATACTCAAATTAAACGTCAACTGTGTTTGTTGTACATCCATAATGCACCAGCCGATTGTGCTCGTGGCATATCTATCTTGCTTAATTACTAATAGAAACATAGTAAACTATGTCATCGATTACATATTCTGAGTCATAATGCAGATTTGTTTAAAGGAATGGGAAAATGAATAAGTTCGCTTTAAATGATATGTAACATAAAAGGATCATTCTTATATTGCTTGATTCTGTAAGGGAAAGTAACAGCTGGTCTGAATTAACAAGTCTCGAAGAATTAGTATATAATGTTCATCTTAGAATAAGCTTTTGAATCATTTCTGATTTGCACTTTTTAAACTGTTAAAATAATGAAAAATCTCCACGTCTCACTAGCAGGATTAAAGATTAAAGAAGTATTTGGTCATGTATTTTGGAGGGAGGATTAAAGAAGTACAGGCATGGTGACGTTGTTGGCTCACTGGCAAATGAATGAAATTATGAGATAAGGATAGTCATTAATGTAGAGCTTGATATGGACATAGTGGACCTAAATTCATCCAGGAGCATTAGATGTGTCATATGTTAGGGGTATCATATTTGCTATATGTGCTATTTCATGTTTCATGCAATATGAGTAAATTTTACGAACAAGACCTGCAGGGTGATTAAATTATTAGGACCATATAACTTTCTGGTCTGAATTAACAAATCTTAGAATAAGCTTCAGAATCATCTCTGATTTGTACTTTTTAAACTGTTAACAGGAGCATTAGATGTGTCATATGTTAGGGGTATCATATTTGCTCTATGTGAATTTTATTATTCTCTTTCAACATTCTTGAACTGGAAGGTTGAATAGCTTTATGGAAGTGCCTTTATTTCATTCTTCTACTATAAGTCATTGACCCAAGAATGTGATATTTAGTGATGCACATGGGCTGAATTTTTTTTTTTGACTTAATCATATATTATGTTTGTTTCACACTGAACCTATGCCATCTCTGTTGCAGGTCGCACAATGTTGTTGCTCTGTTGGAACGGTTAAATATTTTGCTTCAGGTATATATTTTGACTTCATTTGATTATTTTCTGCCGTTGAATTGTTCAGATTATATGTTTTTAAATTCTGTTACTCCAACCATGCTAGAGACTCCCCAAAAAAAGTCAGCGAATATATAGTTTTGGTGTTGAGTGAGGAGAAGGACTTGGGATGTTAGTTGCAGCCTGAGATTTCTTTGTTGAAATTTCGAGTTTTGAGATCTCTACATGATTTGAATAAGTTCTTTATTTTTATTTTATGAAAGAAACACCGAGTGGCAATTTACTTATCCATAGAACATGTGTAGTTTCCTCTCTCCTTTTTTGTGGTCCATGGCATCATTTATCCTAGGTTGGTTGTTAGTCGGTTAGTGGATGTCTGGGGATTAAACAAGATTAATTATCTTCTTTGTGTGCCCGATTTTTGATATTGCTTATAGCTTCAATCTGCACAATATTTGCATTAATAACAAAAAAATAAATAAACAGGTACTGATGATGTTGATGATATTTTTCAGTGATAATATAAGTTATGTTTATATAAGTAAAGGTTTAAGTCCTAGAAGTTTTAGGTAACACTTCACTTGTTGATTGAGAAACCAAACCTCAAATTTTGCTAACCCAATGAATCTGTTAGCTAAAAAATGGCGTAGTTAAAGTTTATACTAATCTTATGTATATGTAGGATAACCTACTGGGTATCACTTTTCACAGTGTTGGTACAACCATTTAGCTTTGGCTGGGTAGATTAAGAATTGCAAATAAGAGAAAAGATTGATCATTCAACAAAAAGAAAAAAAAATCTTTTGTACAGTGAGTTAATAAGTGGGGTGAACAATGGTCATTGGTCCTGCAAGTTTCGGCATTTTTATGTATCTGTATATTTCTTGTCTCACATAGATCGAGCATTTATAGATTACAGGATCCTAATCGGAAGGCATTTATGTCTCTAGCAAAGAAATAATAACTCACGAGGTACATATTTATTGGCTATACTTGATTTTTCAGTTGAATCTCTATTTTTGTTTTATGATCATGTGCCTGTTTTTAAAAAATGATATGTGTTATTTGACAGAAGCTACTATTGTTAATCTGGATATGCAAGATCTGCTCTGAGTAAGTTAAAGTCTCTTCTTTATTAGCTTATCATCTAGTTAAACACATGAGCTACCTCTGTAAAAAAAAACATATGCCTAATTTTAATTGAATAAAAACAGTAGTAGCCTGCTTGGAAAATAATACGCGTATGAGCATCTCAGTAATAAGAGAACCATACAAATTATTAAGGGGAAAAATAAAATCATTAACAAGTCAGCAAGCTACCATGAATCTCTAGCAGCAGTAAATGGTCTTGGAGTTTAGTCATACCATGATATCCATTGTTGTATGAAACTCTCCCAAATAAGTAATGCAAAATAAAATTTTGCTTATACTATATTTGCAGGATAGTTTATACAGTTTTCACAGTGTTGGGATATTGATGGGTTGACAACATTTTTGCTTTGTGCTTTGCTAAGTTACTGCCTTCTATATATATAGTATATACACTTTTCACAGTGTTGGGATATTGATGGGTTGACAACATTTTTACGCAAACACTTGGGTATGTTCTCCATCCCAAAGTGTTTGTTCCTTTGCCAAGAAACGGGGCGTCTAAAAGGACCTCCACATTTATTGTTAGCAATCCCCTATGCACAATTTTACAAGGAAAAGAAACTGTAAATAAGTAAATGGTATTGAGGTTCGTCAAACAATAAATCCCACTACATGATCAACCAAATTTTATTTTTTTTTATTTGCAGGATAGAGTGTCACTTTTCACATTGTTGGTATGTAGGACCCATTTAGTTAGAGTTGGGTAGACTTCAAAAAAAAATCATCTAGAAGATTTCAACAAACAAAAAATTGAAAGAATAAGAGGAAAAAAATCATATGGTGGATAGTGAGAGTTAATTGGGGTGGGGTGAACAATGATCATCAGTCCTGCAAGGATCAGTGTTTGTATGTATCTCCATATTTCCTGTCGCACATAGATTAAGCAATTATAGATTTCAAGACTAACTAATTATGTGCCTTTAGTACTTGATTTTTAGTTGTTATGATTATGTGCCTGTTTTTCAACACTGACAGAGGTAAATTAAAGTCTGTCTTTTTTATTAGCTTATTTTCTGGTTAGATAAGCTTGATGGAAACACAATGGGTGGGTTCTCTCTATCTAGATTTTGAGTACATGAGCAACAACCTTAACAAGAACATGCAATGCTTCTACCAAACTGGATAAACCATTCCTGCTAAAACCCGTTGAACAACTGACTCTTTAGATATTCATCATCATTTTGAGTACATGAGCAACAACCTTAACAAGAACATGCAATGCTTCCACCAAACTGAATAAACCATTCCTGCTAAAACCCGTTGAACAACTGACTCTTCAGATATTCATCATCATTTTCAGTACATGTGCAACAACCTTAACAAAAACATGCAATGCTTCCACCAAACTGGATAAACCATTCCTGCTAAAACCCGTTGAACAACTGACTCTTCAGATATTCATCATTATGAGCATGATCAAATCAACAAACTAACATATACGTGACCAGAATTTAAATGTTATCATTTCTTTCAATTTATTTACTGGTTTTTGATCTCAATTGAACCAAAACATAATTTCCATATGAAGGTTTCAGTTTTCTAATTTTCTAAATTTCATAGTTGAAGATTCATCTGACATGGTGATTGCTAATGCAGAGTCTGATTTTATCAACTTTGCAAACAGTCATGGAGACGAGACCCATTGGGGGCTAGCTGAGACATTTATGTTTCCCGCAAAGAAGTATTCTCGTGAGGTATATATAAGCTTATTGCCAATACTTGATTTGTCAGTTAAATCAGTATAGTTTTGAATACTGACACAGTAATATTTGGCATTAGCCATTCCTAATTGGAATATTGATGCAGTGATCTGGTCTTAGTAAGTAGCATACGCCGAATTTGAAGTGAAAGTTAAAAATTTCATAGTTCTTCATTCATCTGACATGGTGATTGCTAATGGAGAGTCTGATTTTATCAACTTTGCAAACAGTCATGGAGACGAGATCCCTTGGGGGCTGGCTGAGACATTTATGTGAAAGTTAAAGTTAGCATATGCCGAATTTTAAGTGAAAGTTAAAACAGTAGCAGCCTACTAGGAAAGTACTACACAAGGGCATCTCAGTATGAACAATGAATACATGAGAAATGGAAATGCAATTTTGCTTATACTACATTTGCAAGATACTATACACTTTCCATAGTATATACATTCAAGCATGCCTTCTATGCAACACAAAAATATTACTCTGTAGAGATCATTGACAAAACTTTAAGAAGAAAAATAGACAATATATATATAGCTGGGGGTGGGAATCGTGGGATGCCACTCGATCTTGGCAAGAATGACAAATACCTAGGGTGTGTGCCCCATCCCAAAGTCTTTGTCTTTTTGCCAATGCATCTAAGGGCCCCCCACATTTACTATACACATAATTTTATATGGAAATTGAAACCGTCGAATAAATCGTCTTTGAGGTTTGTCAAACAATAAATCCCACTATCCATGGTTGTTTGAAACTTTATAGCATAGGCAACCAAATAACGTTTTTTTTGTTTTATTAAGCCTTTTAAATCTTATATATTTGTTAACAAGGAAAAAAATCTATTATACATTGTACAATGATGATAATTACTGAGTTAGAGATAGACTAACTTGCAAATAAGAAAATATGATATGAATTAACAAGAAAAAAAAATCTATTGTACACTGTACAGTGAAAATTACTGAGTTAGAGTGGGGTCGACATTTCTATGTATCTGTATATTTTGTCTCACACAGATTAATAGGAATCTAACTGGAAGGCGTTTACATTTCCAGCAAAGAAGTATTACTCGTGAGGTACATATTTATTAGCTATGCTGGGTTTTTTGGTTAAATTAATATTTTACTCATGAAGTACATGCATGTGCCTATTTTTGTACAGGTTATTTGACACCAGCTATTCCTAATATGGATATTGATGTAGAGATCTGCTATATAGTAAGAGTTAAGTCTGTCTTCTTTGTTGGCTTATCATCCGGTTATAACACATGAGTTACTTCTGTAAAATACATATGCCTAATTTTAAGAAAACAATAGTAGTAGCCTGCTATGAAAGTAACACACATGAGCATCTCAAAAAAGAGAACCATACAGAATTTCAAGGGAAAAAATAAAATCATTAGCAAGTTAGCTATGATGAATCTCTAGCAGTAAATGGTCTTGGAGTTTCGTCATACCATGATATCTGTAATTATGTGAAACTCTCCAAAATAAGCAATGAAAAAGAAAGTTTGCTTATACTATATTTGCAGGATAGTATACACTTTCCACAGTGTTGGGATATAAATTTTTTTCTTTCTACTTTGCTAACCATGTAGCTTGTTATCTGGTAGCAACACAAAAACATAAATAATTTCGTGAACATAGACAGAACTTTAAGAAGATAAATATAGGGAAAGAAATTGTAGCAATGAGGAGTTTATTATCTTATTCATTGGCTATATTGAGGTACAAATTTAGTGGCTATATTGAGTTTTGAATTAAATCAGTATTGTCTTACGATCATGTGCCAGTTTTTTAACACCGACGAAGGTTATTTGATATCAGCTAGTCCTAATCTTGATAGTGATGCAGTGACTTTCACTTGGTAATTTAAGTCTATCTTTTTTTTTAGCTTATTATCCGATTACAGTGGTTACTGCCTCTGACTTTAAGTGAAAAAAAATAGTGCTATGCTATGAAAGTAGTAACACATGGGCATCTCAGTAAGAAACCATACAGAATTTTAAGGGAAAAAAAATATAATATTAGTAGCAGTGTGAGATACCTTGAATCTATCCAAAATAAGCAATGAAAAAGCAATTTTGCTTATTATACACTTTCCACACAGTGTTAGTTGGGGTGGGTTGATTGCTTTGCTAAGTTATTAAAGCCTCCCTTACCTTCTATTTTTAGCTTATTATCTGAGTGCAACACTAATAGAAGAACAGAGGAAATTTTGATAGGGCTAGATGCAGACGCCACCTATTCTTGGCACAATGATAAACACCTGGTATGTCCCAAAGTATTTGTCCTTTTGCCAAGAAAAGGGTCGTCTAAGGCCCTCCGCAATTACAACCTAGCACTCCCCTATACATAATTTTATGTGGAAAATAAAAATGTAAGAGTGGGGTATTACAAAATATTATTTGGCATCAGCTATTCCAAATCTTGATATTGATGCAGTGATGATCCACTATTCGTAAGTTAACATAACTCTGTCTTCTTTATTAGCTAATCTGGTTACAACACATGAGTTACTACTAAGAAATATATGCCTAATTATAAGTGAAAAAAAAGAACAGTAGCAGCGTAGACATGAATATCCAGTAATAACCATGAATACTTGAGAAATAAAAAAAGCATTTTTGCTTGTAGTATATTTCAGAAGGATTCAAATATTGATGGGTTGAGATCTGCTTTCGTAATTACTATTACAATTACATTTTGCTTTGTTTTTGGAGCACTACTTTTTCTTTATTGATTTTCTTTTGTAATTGTTATACTATATAACTCTTTTGTAATTATGATTGTTGTCAATTATATAATTTGACAACTGCATGTATAGTTTCTGTATTGCCTTCAATTTCTGTGCACTGATTCTTCTTACTGAAGTTGTTTGTGCAAGGTCATAGCTAAAGCATATTTATTAGTTCGTTTGATTATGAAGGTATATGATAAAATTGGAAGCTATCCAGGTATTTCTTTATTTATATATCTTTTCCCACTGGTGTTTATTCATATTGTTTGGAAGCCCTGCACTGCATTTTGTGTTTTGTACTATTCTAATGTCCAATATTGCATTTATGTCCACTGGTATATTAGAATTATACCAGGCCTCAATTATTTATCAGTCAATTTTGTGACTATGTAGCTTCAGACATTAAATCGTAGGAGGACACCTCATGGGTTGTTGTTTGCATGCATGGTAAGCTATTCAAGCTTACTAACCACAGTATGAATAGTGTCATGGTATATGTTGCAGGTATGCTCAACAATTGTGACTAGATCTATAGTGTTGGGATATCGATGGGTTGATTTGGCTTTGCTAAGTTAAGCTTGCATTTAATTGTAGCTAAAAAAACAGAATATTGAGAATTTTTATCTGCAATCGAGGCACTCCCTAAGAAACATATACATGAAAATTTTGCTCGGGTAGACGTGGGGGCAGATCAACAAATACCTGGGGTGTGGTCCCATCCTAAATTGTTTATCCTTTTTCCAAGAAAATCACATCTAAGGTCCTCGGCATTTATGGCTTTATACATAATTTTATGAAGAAAACGAAGCCCTACTTGTTTGTTATTGTATATTTCTTGTGTTGCACACATATCAAGCATTTTGTAGATTACAGGATTAGTGTGGCTATTGATGTCGTGATCTAAGTTGAGTTTGACTTCTACAAATCCTTGTTATCTAGTTGCGTACATAGTATATTGAAAGGCATTTTTGCTTATACGTACTGTATTTGCAGAATATTTAGTGTGCACCTGCTACATCATTGGGATATATGGGTTAATTTGCTTTGGTGAGTTTTAAGCCTCCTTTCTACATTATTTTATTGCCTATCATTTCTATGTTAGCTTTATTCTCGCTTTATTATCATTTATATGTTAGCTTTAATATATCATGTTCAATAACTCTATATATCATATACATAAGCTTAATAAAAGACAAGAAAGAATATATATTTCTTATCACATTAGATCGAGCATTATAGGATTGTTTTATTACACCACCCTAATCAATAATATAGGTTTGACTTAAAAGAGAATAGAACAAGATTTCAAAAGGTCAATGTTTACTGAGTAATAAACTTCAACATAAGACTGTTGTAAGGGGATTTTTGCACCTCTTCTCTCATTCTTCTCTAAAACTCCATGGTCCATCATCAACCAATACCCAAGTCCAATCCTGCATATCTCACCCACGCCTTAGCAAAATCAATCTAACCCTGCCAATTACCCAATCCAGGCCCAAAACCCTAGAAAAAAATCCCATTATGAGAAAAAGTAAGCATGTCAGTATCCCCTTTATCGCCATTCTTCATTTAATCTAAATTTAGTAATGTCGGTAATGGTGTCAATAATACCATTACCAACATATCTAACCAGCTTACAGTTTTTCTTCATTTATCCTAAATTCAGTAATGTAGGTAATGCCATTACCGACATTCACTTCATCTGACCATATTATGTTATTTTAGGTTTATTCGGCGAACCATTTCAGGAAAATTATCCGATTGGCGATAATACCATTACTGACATTATCAATTTAAGGCTATTTTATAATTGCGGTACTGAGTTACCCTACCAGACTACCTTACTTAGCCTCCTCCAATATCCTATATATACCTCATTCCCACAAGCTTCCGTCCCACTCAAGAAATTCCACACAAAAAACCTTGCCAACTCGTGTTAAAGACCAAACCAAGCCCCAAACCTCTGTAATTTAGGAACTAGGTTGAGTTTGGCCTAGGGAGGAGGGAGCCTAGGCTAGCTTTAAAAGGCAACTCCGGTCTCCATAATTCCTCAGAGCTTTGTGGAGAAGAGTCGAGGAGTAGGACCTTCCTCCTCCAAAACTCTCCCATCTTCTACTACTAAAAGCCAGACTTTCTTCTTCTTACGCGGCATTCTCTCAAGAAATTTCACCCTTTTTCTCTTCAATTAAGCTGCCACGCTGGCACAATCAAAACTAACCGCTGTCTAGTCCTGTCTTTTGTTCCTCTCCCTATTAATTAACTTCTCAAATGTTAACACTCCACTCCTCCTTCTCAGAATCCCAAGTTCAGGCTCCTCCTTCTCGGAGTCCCTTCCATTCCGTATTTATCAAACCAAATAAGTCCTCGCGCCTACCTATTTAGCTCCCCACCCACCTATCCCTAAAATTTAATCATTCTTTGGATATCACGGTTCACTCAAAATATTCCTTTCTTCTCTCATTCTCTTCTCTCACGATCTCTAGCCTCCCTTTACCGCCTACACACTCTTCCCCACCGACTGAACACAACTCCCTTTTCGGGTACCTATCCCTAAAATTTAATCATTCTTTGGATATCACGGCTCACTCAAAATATTCCTTTCTTCTCTCACGTTCTCTCATTCTCTTCTCTCACGATCTCTAGCCTCCCTTTACCGCCTACACACTCTTCTCTACCAAGTGTTAATAGAGATTGTCTTCTATGAATCGTAGATTGAGATTGTCGTCCCCTACCGCATGCATGCACTTCTCTTAGATTCAAGGTTAGTTTGATAGATACATTGCAAATCTGTTTTCTTTTGATCTGATTGTTTGTTTTGGGGACCTTTTTGGTTTGGACAACCAAAAAAAATCCTTTTGATTGTGTCGCGAGTGTTTGAATTTAGTCCTTGATTTTAGGGGTTTTATTTGTTAACTCTAACAAATAAAAAACATCACAAGTTGTTTCAATTACAAATGTTATAGATGAATTTATATGATTTTATCATTATCTGACCCAGCTCCCTTTTAAAAGAGTTATTTTTCTTAGCTTCCATGCGTGTGAAGCTCCCAAGCGGTGCGGTAGAGGTATTGAGAAAGTCAAAAATGCCCCCGTTTTCTAAACACTTACAATTTACTTCTCTAACTCATTCGATCGAATACACCTTAATCTTACACAACACCATTTCGAACTCAGTTTTTATGTGAATGCTAAAACCATCATGCGTTCCCTACAAAGTAGATTAATACAACTTCATAGTTTAAGAAGAAGAAGAGGAAGAAGAAGAAGGAAGAAGAAGCCTCCTCACACTCCCTACAACCGTCAGATTAAGAGGTATGTTTAAACGATCAAATGGGTTAAAGAAAGAATAAGAACAGAGAACACCATTTCGAACTCAATTTGTATGTGAATGCTACAATCGTCACGCGTTCCCTACAAAGTAGATTAATACAACTTCATAGTTTAAGAAGAAGAAGGAAGAAGAAGCCTGGCCCTCACACGTTCCCTACAACCATCAGATTAATAAGTATGTTAAACAAACTATCGAAATCGAATTATTTTTGTTTATTTTTGTTTATTTCAAACTCATAATAAAATTAAAACCCTAAAACCTAAGGAAGATAACTCTAAGGAACTAAAACCCTAACGAAGATAAACCCTAAACCCCTGTAGGAAAAATCCAAACTTTCTTTAAATAGCCTGAATTTGAGATTACAGTTTTGAATTCAGTCTTAATATATATATATTACTAATCAATTTTATTACTTGCATGAAAAGAAAAGTAAAGGGAAAGGGGAAAGAGGTGAAAAAGGCCCAACCGTCTGTCAAAGTATGAAAGAATGGTTTGAAAACCCTAAAACCTAAGGAAGATAAACTCTAAGGAACTAAAACCCTAACGAAGATAAACCTAACCCTGAAGTCGCATCCAAACTTTCTCACACCACTGTAGGGGAAAAATCCAATCAACATTTCTTTAGATAATAGCATTTTGAATTCATTATATATATTATATTACTAAGCAATTTTGAATTCAGTCTAATATATGATAGAGTTACTAATCAATTTTGATGATAATTGGGACATTGAAAGAGGTGAAAAAGGCAACCGTATGTAAGGGAAAGTATGGAAAAGACAAAGCGTTGGAGGCCTGTCCATAAATAGCGTAGGGATGCACTTATTTTTGATGTAGCAGGTAGGGTTATGAGGTTCACATTGTTAGACTTCACACTGATAATGAGTTTAAATGCTAGTATAAGTGTCCCTCTTGTCATAGTTCATGTCAGTTCTCCGACCTCCCTAAAAGTTTAAAAATGCTAGTATAAGTGTCCCTCTTGTCATAGTACATGTCAGTTCTCCGACCTCCCTAAAAGTTCGCAAGTTTGGTGAAGCACAACTGATTAAAAAATCTGACCCTCGTAGGGTGTTCGAGGCGTGTGACAATGATATAGAAGCAATTAAGATTGCATTGGTCCTATATGTGGAGTTATTGATTGTTGCAAAAGAGACACACTCGAACATCGAGATTAAGTACTTAGAGCTGCTTAGGGTGATCGAGGCGTGTGACAATGATATGGACGCAAAGAACATTCGTTAGATCTTAAGATCAACAGTTTGCTTAAGGAAACGATAAACAATTTGCTTAAGATCTAACGAATGCCTTTGCGTCATATCATTGTCACACGCCTCGAACAGGACCAGCTCCAAGTACTCAATCTCGATGTTTGAGTGTGTCTGCAACGATCAATAACTCCACATATAGGACCAACGCAATGTTGATTACGTCTATATCATTGTCACACGCCTCGAACACCCTAAGTAGGTCAGATTTTTTAATCAGTTGTGCTTCACCAAAGCAGGAGGGATACCTATACTAGCATTTAAACTCATTATCAGCGTGAAGTCTAACAATGTTTGAGTGTGTCTCTTTTGCAACGATCAATAACTCCACATATAGGACCAACGCAATCTTGATTGCGTCTATATCATTGTCACACGCCTCGAACACCCTAAGCAGGTCAGATTTTTTAATCAGTTGTGCTTCACCAAAGCAGGAGGGACACCTATACTACTAGCCTTTAAACTCATTATCAGCGTGAAGTCTAACAATGTTTGAGTGTGTCTCTTTTGCAACGATCAATAACTCCACATATAGGACCAACGCAATCTTGATTGCGTCCATATCATTGTCACACGCCTCGAAAATCAGTTGTGCTTCACCAAACTTACGAACTTTAGGGAGGGAGAATGGCATTGCACTAATGGCGGGGGGACACCTATATTACGCATTTAAACTATTATCAACGTGAAGTCAACAAGGTGAAACATCATAACCTTATAGTACATCAAAATAAGTGCATCCCTATGCCTTGAGTACGCGTCGCTTATTTTTTCAAACCATTCTTTCATAGTCATTTGCAGGACGGTTGGGCCTTTTCCAACTCTTTCCCCTCTTCACGATTAGTAGTAATAATATTAAGACGAATTTCGAAAATAAACAGTTGAATTCGAGATAACAGTCTCACTCGAATTCATCGAAACCATCTATCAGCGTGAATCCAACATGGTGAAGTAGGTGGGTGGCCTAAACCCACATTCGACTTTATTTTTTCAAAACAATTCTTTCATAGTACATTTGACGACGGTTGCGACCTTCCACTCTTTCCCCATTCCCCTTTTTCTCTGTTTTTGCATCTTGAATCTGCAAGTATTAATAAAATTGATAAGTAGTAAACATATTAAAGACTGATTCGAACATAAACAGCCCTGAATTGAGATAACCCAGTCTCCGACATTCATTCGGACCCATTATCACGTGAAGTCTAACAATTGGAAACCTCATAACTACTAAAAAAATAAGTGCAATCCACACCTCTGAAGTAGGTGGGTGCAATGCCTAACCGCATTCGGCTTTATTTTTCAAACCATCTTCATAGTACATTGACAGACGATTGGGCATTTTCTTTCCCCCTTCCCCTTTTTCTCTGTTTTTTGGCATTCGGAATCTGCAAGTATTAATAAAAATTGATTAGTAGTAATCATATTAAGATGAATTCGAAAATAAATAGCCTGAATTCGAGGACAGTCTTGAATGAGATATCAATGGTCATCGATCTTTATGTGGCTATAAAAGTGGTTACCATATCATTTACCTTTCAAAGACATCTTAGCTATCAAACATGGCATGAGAAATTCCGTTCCATCTTCTTGTAATCATTTTCTTATGAAATGGACATGTCTTCTTTTCCTAAAATGTTGTTAAACTTAAACAAAAGCTGTACCTAACCTCACCGGTTCGCCCCCCCTTTATCTGGCTTGTTCATTCGTTTTCGTTTCCAGTTACTTCGTTGGGCAACTTGGTTTTCTAAGTGGAATTTTACCCAAAGTTCCGCACTCTGTGTGTTATCCTTAGAACCAATTAACTAACTTCCTCTGATGTTCGGGATACTAGTACAAATTTCCCCTCCAAGATAAAACGTGGTACGACAAAGGTATAAAGCTTTCTTGAAACTACTATTTTGATATTACGAGCCTATTACATCAATCAATGTCAAAATTAAATCATGATTGAGTCGTGAACATTAAACCTCGCTTCTTGGTGAACTGGTTTTACCCCTCTCGCATGGAGACATTACTTCAAACACATCATGCTCGATTGCTATTGGTTACTTTCCA
>JABCRI010001353.1:0-24921 GCA_015143295.1 Tetracentron sinense
TGACAATTGCAATAAGTAGATAATGAAGCCTCGATACCAAATCGGGCTAGGCCTTATCGAAAGAAACAAAATAAAAATAAGATGTATTGAAATCTGCATTATGAGAAGTAATCGACATCCGACCCCTTTTGAATGTGGGACAGTAGGTGTAGGCCAAGTATAGTACTCCAGTATGGATTTTTTCGCACCGCGCAAGAGGCCCAAATCAAATAGCATCTCGCCATCAGATTCGCTCGAACCAAATCCAACACTTATGATTATGAAATAGATACGTTAGACTAAAACAATCGAATCCGAAGACCCCCGTTTGATGTTGGAGATGGTGGGACACTAATGGGTTTGGGCCAAAATATACTATTTAGTAGGTTCCGCTGTCTCATCCCAAAATTGGGCATATGGCCCTTGGGATTTTATTCGCAACCACTCCAAACTTGATGTATAAAAACCGTATCATAAGAAATGAGATCAAATCCATCTCCTGGTTTGGAAATTGGTGGGGACGTGTGTTTAGGCTGCATACTATCCACTACGGATTTCGTCAGTCCTCCTCATCGCCCAAATCATGCATACGGAGGCCCTCGGATTCGCTCGAAACCAACTCCAAAACTAGGATGTATTTAATAGACACGTTAAAGGAAACAGATCAAAATCGACCCCCGGTTTTGGAACTGGTGGGGACGATGTGTTTTATGCAAAGGTATACTATCTACTATGGATTCGGCTGTCTCTCGGGTTCCCTAAATGTGGGCATACCGCCTCAAGTTCTTTGAAACCAATGGTCCCACACGTAGGATTTATGAAACATCCCTGCATGAGAAACAGGATCGAAATCCCCCCCAGTTTGGAATGGTGGGCGATGTAGGTTAGTTCGAGTTACTATCCAACTACTGATTTCGATCTTCTCGTCGCCCAATCAGTCCATCAAGGCCTCGATTCGCCTCGAAACCAACTCCACCACTTAGGATGTATTTGAAATAGATGCGTTAACGAAATAGAATCGAATCTGACCCCCGGTTTAGAATTGTGGGACTCTGTGGGTTTACCAAGTATACTATCTAAGTATGGTTACTGGCAATTTCGTGCCATCGAGCATACGGGCGTCGGAATTTTCACTCGAAACCAACGTCCAACCACTTAGATGTATGGAAATAACCCGCGTTAGAAGAAACAGCTCTAAAATCTGTCCCCCCCGGTTGGAAATGGTTGGGATGATTGTGAGTTTTAGGCCGTAGTATAGTATTCAAGTATGGATTTCGACCGTCTTGACGCCCAAACCGGGCATATGGCATTTTATTCAATCGAAACCAACTCCAACACTTAGGATTTATTGAAATACACGTGTTAAATGAAACGGGATCGAAATCCCATCCCTGTTTTGGAAATGGTGGGACGATGTAGGTTTAGGCCATAGTATAATATCAAAGTATGGATTTGGACAGTCTCGGCGGATTCCAACTCCAACACTTAGGATGTATTGAAATACACGCGTAAGAAGAAACGTGATCGAAATCCAACCGCCGCTTTAGAAATGGTGAGACGATGTAAGTTTAGGCCGAAGTATACTATCCAACTATGAATTTCGGCCGTCTCGTCGCCCAAATCGGGCATAAGGCCTCGTATTCGCTCGAAACCAATTCCAACACTTAGGATGTATTGAAATACACACATTAGAAGAAACGGGATCAAAATCCAACTCCGGTTTGAAAATGGTGGGATGATATGAGTTTAGGCCAATGTATACTATCTAAATATGGATTCTGACCGTCTCGGTGCCCAAATCGGGCATACGGCGTCAGATTCACTCGAAACCAACTCCAACACTTAGGATGTATTGAAATACACGCGTTAGAATAAATGAGATCAAAATCCGAACCCCGGTTTGGAAATGGAGGGACGATGTAGGTTTAGGCTATAGTATAGTATCCAAGTATGAATTTCGACCGTCTCAACCCCCAAATCAGGCATACGGCATCGGATTCACTCGAAACCAACTCCAACACTTAGGATGTATTGAAATACACGCGTTAGAAGTAACAGGATCGAAATCCAACCCCCGGTTTGAAATGGTGGGACGATGTAGGTTTAGGCCGAAGTATACTATCTAACTATGGATTTCGGCCATCTCGTCGCCCAAATCGGGCATAAGGCCTCAGATTCACTCGAAACCAACTCCAACACTTAGGATGTATTGAAATAAACACATTAGAAGAAACGGGATAAAAATTCGACCCCCGGTTTGGAATTGGTGGGACGATGTGGGTTTAGGCCAAAGTATACTATCTAAGTATGGATTCCGGCCGTCTCGGTACCCAAATTGGGCATACGGCGTTGGATTCGCTCGAAACCAACTCCAACACTTAGGATATATTGAAATACACATGTTACAAGAAATGAGATTGAAATCCGATCCCCGGTTTGGAAATGGTAGGATGATGTAGGTTTAGGCCATAGTATAGTATCCAAATATGGATTCCTGCCGTCTCGACGCCCAAATCGGGCATACAACATCGGATTCGCTTGAAACCAACTCCAACACTTAGGATGTATTGAAAGACACGCGTTAGAAGAAATTGGATCAAAATCCAACCCTCGGTTTGGAAATGGTGGAACGATGTAGGTTTAGGCTGAAGTATACTATCCAAGTATGGATTACGGCTGTCTCAGTGCTCAAATCGGGCATACGGCATCGAATTCGCTCGAAACCAACTCCAACACTTAGGATGTATTGAAATAGACGCGTTAGAAGAAACTGGATCGAAATCTGACCTCCATTTTGGAAATGGTGGGACGATGTGTGATTTAGGCAAAAGTATACTATCTAAGTATGGATTTCGGTCATCTCGGTGCACATATCGGGCATACGACCTCGGATTCGCTTGTAACCAACTCCAACACTTATGATATGTTGAAATACACGCGTTAGAAGAAACGACATCTCAATCCGACCCCCGGTGTAGATTTGGTGTGCATTTGTAGGTTTAGGCCAATGAATTGAACATGTATGTGTTAATCTCAATAAGTATGAAAAATCAGATATTAGTTTTTTAATTTGCATATTAGTGATGACATCCTTAAATTTTTTCATTTTTATATTCTAATAATGAATTATATTTTCTTATTTTTGTAGGAGGGAGTCGGTAGCACTCATCTCTCGGGTTTGGGTGGAGCAGGAGACCGGGACATAGCTAGAGGGAGCTGCTAGGTAGCTTTTGGATATATGATTTTTTTTTTACTTTTCAGACATTTTATGGCATGTATATATTTTATGATTTTGGATGACAAATTTGCATATATTATGATTTTGATGGAGTATGTGGATGAATTTGGATGTATTATATTATTTTCTTTTCAATTAGAACTATTTGGATATAATATGAATGATTTTATATTGCTGACAGGTACAAATAATACAAGTAAGAAAAATCCACATTTTTATAAATTAAATTTATATTTTTTAAATTCAAACTGATAGCGGTGGTTTTTACTGCAGTTATTTTATTTATTATAATGGCGGTTTTGACTGCCGTAAACGATTGAATAAGTAACGATGGTTTCGGAAACCCTCGTTATATTCAAAAATTTATTTACGATATTGCCCTTCAATGAACATCGTTATAAGTATAATTTACCGCCATTAAAATGTCATATACAACGACGGTTTTTAGCACCGTCGTTATATCTAAAAATTTATTTACAGTATTGCCCTTGAATAACAGTCGTTACAAGTATAAATGACCGTCGTTGATAATGTACTATATAGCCGCGGTTATAAAAACCGCAGTTAAAAAACCGCCGTTAAAATCATTTACGACAACATGTCCACCGACAGTCTATATAACCGCCGTTATATTAAATAATGGCGGTTTTTCATCTTTCAGCGTCGGTTCTTGACCGCCGTTGAAAACCTTGAATTTTGTAGTGCTTGTTCTTGGAAATAGTCTTTCGTATTTTTCAAAACTTGCTTGTCGAGTTAAAACTTGTTCTTGTCTCGTGGGAATCATATGTATCTTGTCTTGCTTGAAATCACTTGTCTTGTTTGCCATGACTTGACTTGTCTACTTGTGAGCTAGATGTTAGTTCCATTGTAGCGACTTGTGAGCCGGGAATGTAAATTCCCTTCAGCGAATATATATATATATATAGAAAAGGGATACCAACATCCTTGACCGACCCTCTGTCAAGCTTGATCAACTTGTTTTCTTGTGAGCCAGGTGTGACATATCTTGCGATATGTCCTACCCTTGACCGGCCCGATGTCCAACTTTATCAATTTGTTTTTTTGTGAGCCAGGTATGACATATCCGGGGGATATGCTCTATCCTTGACTGGCCCGATGTCCGGCTTTATCAACTTGTTTTCTTGTGAGTCAGGTATGACATATCCGGGGGATATGCCCTACTCTTGACTGGCCCGATGTCCGGCCTTATCATTCGTTTCGTGAATCACATTTCTTGTTCTTGTTGTTTCTTACATACATATACTTGACAACCTCGGTTCATGAATGCATGCATGTGTACTTGTGTGTGGTAATTCATGGTATAATAATGACATGAAAAGATTGAGGACATCATATGCTATTTCAACAATTATGGTCACATGAGAGTTTAAAGAAACACCTAAGCATATTATCATAATTACCAAGTTTTGGGGAAAAATCTCTAGTTCGCATATCATAGCTTGGGTTCCACATTTCACACATGCATTACATCAAACACCTTGCATGCAATATCTCTTTAAACCTTTATTCATATTTCCTTAGTCTTGGTGTTCAAAGTTATTCATGCATTTTATCAAACATGTGGGGTTCACATTCTTGTAGCCATTTATTTCATATTTTTCATTCACACATTTCATCAAACACATGAGGTGAAATCATTATACAATGCCCTTCTACCATTTTCAATCACACATATACATACATACATCCATACGGCATCCAATCGCCTCTACCCATCCACCATTCATACATCCAACATCATTTCCTTATCTTGATTATTTTTGGGAATTTAAAGCATTTCAAGAGAGGAGTTATCTAAGATCAACCAACAAGCATTCTTTTAAAGAAACCTAGGTTATTACCAAGTTAGTTAGTAAGGGTGTACTAACCTTGAAGATCAAAGCTTGATCTTAAAGAAAATCCCTTGATTGGAATCCCAAGCTTGGTAGAGGAGAACCTAACCTTGAAGATGAAAAATCCTTGCTTGATTGGGGAAGATCTTGATCTCCTCTTGATCTTGGATGCAACATTCTTTGGAGATTTTCCCAAATCTCTCTTCTATTCTTTCTCTCCTTTCCTCTCCCTTAGGTTTAGGTTAAATCCCAAAAGCTCCAAATGCTTTCTATTTATAGGTCTAAGGGTTAAAACCCTTGATTTCGTGTGTTTTTTTAAAAACAGAGTTACGCGATGACGATCGATCGTCAGTCTTGGGACCATCGATCGTCCACATTCTAGTATGCTTGACCAGATTTTCAGTCTACGGGCAATCGATTGTCGGTTTTTGGACGATTGATCGTCCATGATCCCGTGAGTTGCCCAGGTTTCTGGGCTTATGACGATCGATCGTTGCCATGTGGTGATCTATCGTCAAATCCCAGTTTTCATCCTGTAGACCCCTTCGTGGTTTTTTCCAACCTTGCACCCATGCTTTTTAGGGTCTTAATCCCCCGTTCATACCCCACACATAGTTCCTTCCCATCCTTTTTCTCATAATTCACGGTTTAATTACATGGAAGGTTCTTGGGCTAAGAAAATATTGTTCATGAGGCATTGAAAAGTTTTGGGGCGCTACATCTCTAAATTCACTTTAGACAATTGAAAACTAAGTTAAAATTTCTAATTTAATCAGGCTATTAAAGAATTATGCTATAAAGAAACATGGTAAAAGGATAAGCATCAAATTGAAAATATTCCAAAATTAAGCAAGCATGTAAAAGGAAAAAAAGATTTTTTTTGATTGGGTTGCATCCGTAAGGGTTGCCTACAATGTTTTAATAACCAAATTAGATGGCAAACCGATTAAATTACCAGTTCCTAGTTCGACCAGTTCGATTGTGAACCCCTCCCTATATAAAATCTATTCCTTGCTTCAAACACTATGTTTGATTGAAACTTCTCTTTAATTATATCACAAGCCACTATTTGATTTAGCAAGCAAGTTAATTCAGTCAAACACTTAAAGCCCCACTTGATTTAGACATGCAAGTACAGATAAATGTCGGATTCCATCAATCAAGATATCCCACCGAGTTGATCAAACAAAGTTACAAAGCATAGCATAAGTATATATAGAGAGAACACATCGTCATCCATCTTGCGAACGCTCAGATGCACATCCAACTTGTGATGCCCCGAACCTCTGCCTATGGAATTAAGTTCCGAGATGCGCACCCGTTCATCATTACCATGCAAGCAGAAGACTTTACCCGCGCAATTGCGGGAAATTTCAAACTTTTATCAGATGCTTTCAACAAAGCAATATCGATCATGTCATCACAATAACCATCATACCAAACCACCATGTATTATATTTACAAAACAAATTTGTTTACAAAAGAAGGTGTGTTTCTACGCCATATAAAGTCTATACAAGTATCCAAAATAAACAAAACATTCCTTCCTATCCTTCCTAGTTCATTGGTTAGTAGCTTCGATATCTGCCAACATAAAAAGTTAGTGAGCTATGAAGCCCAATAAAATACTCTAGTCATCTCCACTATTTCACATAATAACATGCTTTAATATGGAATAACAATATCTTTCAATGTTGTGATACAAATAGTAAAGCATTAATAAATGTCAACGCTTTTTCACCCTATCCGAGATTACCAAATTTCGTAACTTTATTCAATTATTAAATTTACATACTTAACCGTGTTTGCATCATCAAAATACATCTTAAATAGTTCATCATACTTTACATCGATTCCTTGAAATCTAACAACAGGCCATAGGCCCATGCTCAATATTTATTCCGAAGGCTGAAGTCTTAACACATACATGGGTGTTCACACATATTTTCTAATCATAACTTGAGTCGAGTAAACTTACACATACTTCGGGTCTTAACTCGATGACAGATAAACCTTGGTTATTCTAAACCAACAACTTAGAATTTGACAAAGACTCACCACTCCTGAGTATACCTACTCAGACACCCTAGAATCTGAAGACTCTAACCATAAACCCGAGCATTCACCCGTTAAGACATTCTTCTCTAATGTCTTGACTGACAACACCTACCATGTATTCGCCGCCATCTCCCTAGGTATCAGTCATGAAGGAACCCCGACCATCTTGTCTACGACATCTCCTGGCCAGTCAAAACTGAGCTAGCACTCTTCTAAAAAATAAGGATTTTGCTAGCCCCAGTCACATGCTTCCCTAGATGCAAGGTGTTGGTTACAAATGTCAACTTACTCCTAATTTTTATTATGTTAAAATAACATAAAACTCCACGTTTTGCTCCTAGTCTTGCATCTGTGGAAATTTCTGGAGTTATTGTGACTGGTGCTACCGTGCTAGCATTCTTAAAAAAAAAAAAATGTAAAAATTAAATTCTCATCTCATTGTTCCATTTAGAAACCAAGTGGTACAGCAGCTCACATTAATCGAGTTCGGATGGGCAACAGTGCAATAGTGTCTTACAAAGGAGGGCCCCACGTTGAATGAGGGTAGCCTGGGAATCAAAAAAAGATGGGCTGTGCACTGCTGCCCTTTGTGTCTTATAAAGGAGGGCCCCACGTTGAACAAGGGTAGACTGGGAATCAAAAAAGATGGCCCCATTTTTTTGTAAGACACAATGGTCTCTAGATTGTCTTTGGTGAAGCCCGAATGCCCCTCAAGGGCATCCATACATTGTGTGCCACGTTATGGGACAAGTTAAATCATTATCCCCTTGATTTTTGATTTTTCCACACATGTTTACACATGATGATAAGTTGTTAGAAAAATGGGAGAAAGATATCCGGTGGGGAGAAGTCAAAAATCAAGGGAGAAATTGAAATGACTTCTACCTTTTTAATGTCACATGACACAATGTATGGATGCCTTGAAGGGGGCATTCTGGCTTCGCCAAAGACAATCCGAGGCCGACAGAAAGTGCATGATCCGCGGATATAAAATACATTTCACAAAATACCCCTGCCTTCACTCCAAATGACAGAAAGAATTAGAACATGAACTCTAGTACAATGGAGGGTAGTTCGGTCTTTCAGAAACACGTAGACGTCGGGTTCACGTATCCCCAACAAGAGACGTTTTTATTGGAGCTCTGAGAGCCTGTGGAGTGAGGACATGCAAAACATGTGCTTTGAATAACACGTGGCATATGTGCCAGTAACTAGTGACATTCAACAGTTTTTTAATTTTAAAAAAAGAATTATTATTTAAAAAAAAAAACCAAAAATAGGTGGGTGAACCCTAGGGTTGGGTGAACCTTACCCATGGTTAATGGGTGTCAAAGGAGACACGTGGTGACCTCTAGGGGTGATAACCGGATTTGCAAAATCCGGTTATCACCGGAGAGGATTTGATGCCAATCACCGGAGAGGATTTGCTGCCTTTGGAATTTGGAAACACTGTCCTCTTATCTTGTTAAAAAAAAAACGGAGCAGGAAATACATCTCTAACTATTACTTATTGTGTGTGTCGTTATTAAAAAAAAAAAAAAAACACAAAACAGCAGTGTTGACGTGTGCTGCAAAAAAGGTGAGTTTGGTGCCCATTTATCCCATTTCAGTGAACGACTGTGAGTGCAGGGTCCTTCTCCTCATGTATTCCCACCTTACTTTTCTTTTTTTGAGGGATGTGTGTGGTTATAGGTTTGAGTTGAGATTGGGGTTATGTGCCTATGGTGTGCGTGAGTGTGTTGGTTATCAAAAAAAAATAAAAAATAAATAAAATAAAAAAGAAATATATATATATATATATATATATTACATATTTTAAAAAATAGAAATCATGTTTGATAAATATTATGATGAATATAATAATTTAGATAAACCATTCTACTTCAATGTAGGTGGTGGGTGATAGGTAGTGGTTGTGGTGGTGGTGGGAGTGATGGTGAGTGGTGGTGTGGTAGTGATGGGTGGTGGGTGGTGACAGTGGTGGTGGTGGTAGCTGGTTGGTTGTGGTTGATGGTGGTGGTGGTGGGTGGTGGCGGTTGTGGTGGTGGTGTGGTTGATGGTGGTGGTGGTGGTTGGTGGGTGATTATCAAGGGTGGAGCCACATGGAGCCCAGGGGCTGAAGCCCCTCCTAAATTTTTGCGAAAAAAAAGACCTATAGTAATAATAGGGGTGTAGCATGGGAGGGGCAGAATTGAGGCGATGGGGGAATCTAGTCCCTAACTTCCGAAAAAAAATATATTCTTTATAGACGAACACAAACAAATGTAATAGTTGAACTTTGCCGTAAAAAAAAATAAGACGCTATGCCCCGAACCCAATGTTAGCCCCTGCAAGAGAATCTTGTCTTCACTCAATGGTGGTGATAGGGGTGGAGCAAGGATTCTCTTGCAGGGGCTAACAAGATTTTTTTTTCGAGGAGTAAGTTCATGGGTTATCCCTTTTATTTATGTTTTTAGTAAGGAATATATTTTTTTTTCAGAAGTTTAGGAGGGCAAGAGCCCTGTCCTCCCAGGCTACGCACCTATTAATACTGTATTTTTTTTTCAAAAATTCGGATGGGCTTTAGCCCCCATGTGGCTTTGCTCCTGGGTGGTTGTAGGTGGTAGTGGTGGTGGATAGGTGGTGGTGGTCCGGAGCACTCATTTTTTTTCTATTTTCAAAAACAGAGGAAACAAAAATTTTATGTAACCAAATAATAAAAAATTCTTATATATTCTTAAAAAAGGGAAGTCCTTGCAAATGGGACCTTAATTTGTTAGGTCATAGGATGTACAAGAGGACCAGATCCACATGATGTGTGGTAAAAATCGGGCCTTACAAGGTTGGGTTGCTTATTAATAAGTAACCGTTTCATCACCCTAATAAATGAAAAATAACACGTAAAAGGGCATGTTTTAAAAACGTACGTATTCTATTATTACCCTTGTTAGTGTTGAGTTTTATATGCATAAATAAGGGGTAAATATGTCAAAAGCATACTCTTTTAGATAATAAAAATGCAAAACATACCATTTTTGATAAATATGTCAAAAGCATGCCTTTTGACAATATTAGGATATGTAGTCTTGTTCTTTAAAGAAAAAAGGAAATTTGTTATAAGGAGAGGTCACTAATAGGGTACAATTTTTTTTTAAGAAATTGGGACTGGGACGTTAAAAATGAGGGAAATGCTATTTTTAAAAATTGGAACTTGGGATGTTAAAAATAAGGAAAATGCTAGTGAGACCACAAAGGGCCGAGACCACACCGAGACCGTGCATGGGACGCACAAATCTCAAATGTTCAAAAACGGATTTAATGAAATTTTGAGATATGTGCATCACATGCACAGTTGGTGTGGTCTCGACCCTTTGCGGTCTCAGTAGCAAAGTCTAAAAAATAATTAAGGGTAAGGGTTCTGAAATAACATACAAATCTATAAGGTCCTTATAGAACGATATTTTTATTTCCAAGTTGCAACATATAAAATAATTACATGGGGCATGTAAAATAAACTACTTCTAACTAATTGAATTTATTGATCCTGGGAATAACCCAGTGGTAGGTGCATCCCTTCCTTAGGAAGGAGGTTCCGGATCCATTCCCGAGAGGGTGAGAGTGGGTTACACTCTCCACCCGCCTTAACTTAGAACAGATACCGACTTGCTAACCAGGGTTGTGGCCTAACCGTGTGTCTTGTACCGAAAAAAAATAAAATAAAAAAAAATCTAAGACAATGTTTCAGTTAACCCTAAGATGCACTAGGACTGTGTGGTCCTCTTCCAGTAAAGTCCAGTATGATTTTTGTTTTGCCTGGCTTAGCAAAATGCTTCTATGACTACAATCATGGTCTTAGGGCTAAGAACTCTCCTTAGAACAATCTAATTTACGACATGAAAAAGGTCTAGCGTTTTGAAATTGTAAGCAGACAATAATTTTATAAGATTTTTATAAAATTTCAAACCCTGACATTTTATATGCAACCTATAAAATATTATAGGTATTTGATAAAATACTTGCTATTAAAAATAACTGTGATTTGTTGTAAGCCAAGAGTAAATATGAAATTTAGCATCATTCCAAATAAGAAAAACTCTAATTAAAATAACAAAAAATTATAAAAAAATAGAGTCCACTTATTCTAATTTGAGGGGAGTGTAAACACCAAAATTTACCGCCTTTCATCCCCTCTCAACTCTAAGTGTCGAGATAAAGGTCCGAGAGTGGAGGAATAACGCTAAATTTATTTTAAGAGTCGCCACCTACTTAGGGGAAGTAGGATCCCGAGATAATCCAAATAAGGGGGTCTACGGTCCAGAGTAGTCTAGGTAAGAGATCCCTTTAGGTCCTGGGGAAGGGGTTAGGCACCTCAGGACCTCCATCCAATGATGGTAACCTACTCATTAGGTCCAAGTCAAACATTTAAAAATCACTTAACATTTCCTAAAACAATTATTAATTTTGCTAATCGAATACAAATCAATATGGGGTGTAAAAAGTTTATTTTTGGTTGGGGTCGAACCCTGATTGGGCTGCCTACTTATCCGGTTAGTCGGAATCAGACCCTCATAGTAGTTCGGGGTCCGTGACTGTTTTTATACTCGTTTCGGAGTGTGGTCGCTTCCAACTCGTGTTTGAGTTGGGGGAGGGGAAGTGGAATTGAGATTTATGAATCTCATTCCGGAAAATGGTCGCGTAGCTAGGTGCTCATGGCGGAGCTCTAGGGGACGTTCATTTATTAGGGTAAGTCCATTTTGGGGGTTTTTAAATGTTTTTGTTGTTTTTGTATTTTTTTGTATTTTTTAATTCTGGCAAGTTAACTAGTCAAGAACTAAACTAAATGCCCAAGGTAGGCAAAAAGGAAAATAAAGCCTAAATGACTTAATTAACTTAAAGGCAAAGAGCAGGGCGGATCGAGCGGCCTTAAACCAAAAGAGGCTATGGTTTAAATACGGACCCTGCTCTAGGTCCCAAGGGAAGATAGACCAGTACCTTTAATTTATTTTAATCTTTTTATATATATATATATATTTTTTGTTTCTTTTTTGTAAGACTAACTAACGGGGTGGGCCAATTATTTAGGGTTAAAAAAAGAAAACTATCTAAGTGCCCAATGTAGGCAAAATAGGAAAAGAAAAATCGCGGCCTATCCCTATTGCACACACATGGATAATACATACATACACAACAAAGTAAATGGGCCCCAAGAGAAAGTTAATGGGCCAAGGCCCATTGACCACTAATGGTCGATTGGCTTTGGTCCACTATCATTCTATGGCCTCGAGGAATAGGCCCAATAATTTTAAAATGATTCTAGGGGCTCCCAATTCTTTGAGAAACAATAAGACAAAACAAAAAAGAAATTAAATAGAGGGGAGTATACCTGCCAGGCGTGGAGAAGGTTGAAGATGATGTGGGGCTTCTGGTTCGGTGATGAAGAACACTATCTCAGACCCAAAAAAATATAAAAGATATACAGCCCAATACAATAAAATAAAATGGGAATAGGGACATGGGATGCAGGGCAGTGGCCGGAGGAGTGCTGGGCGTTGGCTTGAGCAGCTGAACCAGAGGCGAAACGAAGATGAGGTGATGGTGGCCGAGACTAACCAAAGCTCGCCGGAGAAGATGGTTACTACAACCGAGATGACCCGACTGATCGAGCTCGCCGGAAGGGATGAACAGAGGTGAAACTACCTCTCCTGCCACAAATTCGATCTCAGAAGAACGAAAGAACATAGAACTGAAAATAAATATATAAAAAAAACGGATCAAATAGATCTAGATCTGGATCCGGATCTAGATCTAGAAATCGAAAAAGGAGGTGGATCGGAGGGGGTACAGACCTGTGACTCGCCGGAAGGGTAAACTTGCCGGAGATAGTGGCGACAAACTGAGGTATAGATGTAGGAGACCACAAGTAAGGTCCTCTTGCCTTCGGAAAACCGCCGGAGAGTAAATCGCAAGATGTCTGGTTCGATCGGGAGAAGGAAATCATAAAAAAAAAGGATAAATAAACAATAAATAAGTAAATAAACCTAGATCTAGATCTAGATCTAGAAAAGAGGGCGAGGAGATGGATGGAAAAACTAACCTGATCGACGAAACCGGAATTGACGAAGAGTTGGATTATCCTGGAGCAGCGTTGAACTCGCCGGAGAAGATAGACGACTTGGAGAAAATAAGAAAGGATGATGATGGACCACTGTGGTCTGCCGGAGAGGGAAGATCACCGGACTGCAACCCAACCGAGAGAGGGGAATTCGAGCTATTGGATGGAGGTCTGGTGGGGAAGAAGAGAGGGCGGCTACCCTGTTTTCACGAAAATGAACAGTGATTTTAAACCCCCCCCCCCCCCCCCCTCTCTTGATTTATACAGGTATTTGAGATGGGCCTTGGGCCTTATGGTTCAAACCCTTTGAGGATTTGGGCTTAGGTGCACTTGGGCTACTTTGGATCCGGGCTTGGGCTTTAAGGTTGGACTCTGGCTTTGGCTCATGGGTTTTAAACATGGGGTTTCTCTTTTGAGGGCTTTGAACAATGGGTAAAGGGGATGATCTCTCTCTCTCTCTTTCTCGGATCTAGAACCTCGACACTCAAATAAAATAATAAGATAAATAAAAATTAAAATTACAAATAAAATAAAGGGATTAAGGGGTGTAAAAATGGGGTGTTCACAGTTGCCCCTCTTTGTCGGAGAGTGCTAGCAATTGAACGACAAAGACTGAAAAACCCGTCATTTTTACACACCTAAAGCCTGTGAAAACTTGTGAAAATCAAAGATAAGAAAAAGGGAAAGCCTAGTTAAACTTGCCAAAACAAAGATGGAGTGATGGGTAATAGTTTATGGCCTCATTGCGGAGGTCTGCTGGGGAAAGAGTGTAAGTGAAACATGGATTGAAGGGAGCTCGAAAACAAAATGATTGATAGAGTGAGTGACAACACATTCGATTGTCAAATATGCTGCAATGATTGGTGACAACACATTTCGATGTCAACCAGGATTGAATGACAACACATTTCGATGCCAGACAAGAAGGGATGAATGACAACACATTTCGATGTCAAACATGCTGCACTAATTGGTGACAACACATTTCGATGTCAACCAGGAGAGATGAAATGGATGACAACACATTTCGATGTCAACCGAGAAGAGATTGAATGACAACACATTTCGATGTCAAACAAGAAGAGATGAATGACAACACATTTCGATGTCAAACAGAAGAGATGAAATGGATGACAACACATTTCGATGTCAACCGAGAAGAGATTGAATGACAACACATTTCGATGTCAAACAGAAGAGATGAAATGGATGACAACACATTTCGATGTCAACCGGGATTGGATGAATGACAACACATTTCGATGTCAAACAGAAGAGATGAAACGGATGACAACACATTTCGATGTCAACCGGGATTGGATGAATGACAACACATTTCGATGTCAAACAGAAGAGATGAAATAGATGACAACACATTTCGATGTCAACCGAGAAGAGATTGAATGACAACACATTTCGATGTCAAACAGAAGAGATGAAATGGATGACAACACATTTCGATGTCAACCGGGATTGGATGAATGACAACACATTTCGATGTCAAACAGAAGAGATGAAATAGATGACAACACATTTCGATGTCAACCGAGAATGGATGAATGACAACACATTTCGATGTCAAACAGAAGAGATGAAACGGATGACAACACATTTCGATGTCAACCGGGATTGGATGAATGACAACACATTTCGATGTCAAACAGAAGAGATGAAATGGATGACAACATATTTCGATGTCAACCGAGAAGAGATTGAATGACAACACATTTCGATATCAAACAGAAGAGATGAAATTGATGACAACACATTTCGATGTCAACCGGGATTGGATGAATGACAACACATTTCGATGTCAAACAGAAGAGATGAAATAGATGACAACACATTTCGATGTCAACCGGGATTGGATGAATGACAACACATTTCGATGTCAAACAGAAGAGATGAAATGGATGACAACACATTTCGATGTCAACCGAGAAGAGATTGAATGACAACACATTTCGATGTCAAACAGAAGAGATGAAATGGATGACAACACATTTCGATGTTAACCGAGAAGAGATTGAATGACAACACATTTCGATGTCAAACAGAAGAGATGAAATGGATGACAACACATTTCGATGTCAACCGGGATTGGATGAATGACAACACATTTCGATGTCAAACAGAAGAGATGAAATGGATGACAACACATTTCGATGTCAACCGAGAAGAGATTGAATGACAACACATTTCGATGTCAAACAGAAGAGATGAAATGGATGACAACACATTTCGATGTTAACCGAGAAGAGATTGAATGACAACACATTTCGATGTCAAACAGAAGAGATGAAATGGATGACAACACATTTCGATGTCAACCGGGATTGGATGAATGACAACACATTTCGATGTCAAACAGAAGAGATGAAATGGATGACAACACATTTCGATGTCAACCGAGAATAGATGAATGACAACACATTTCGATGTCAAACAGAAGAGATGAAACGGATGACAACACATTTCGATGTCAACCGGGATTGGATGAATGACAACACATTTCAATGTCAAACAGAAGAGATGAAATGGATGACAACACATTTCGATGTCAACCGAGAAGAGATTGAATGACAACACATTTCGATGTCAAACAGAAGAGATGAAATGATGGGTGACAACACATTTCGATGTCAACCAAGATTGAATGACAACACATTTCGATGTCAGACAAGAAGGGATGAATGACAACACATTTCGATGTCAAATATGCTGAAATGATGGGTGACAACACATTTCGATGTCAACCAAGATGCATAGCTTTTACTAGAGACCTCCTGGCCTTGCCTAGTTTAGCATGATTGTGGCTTTGTGTTGTGTATGTGATGCAATTGTTGTGTGCAGTGTATGTACTGTGCCGCAACTATTGTGCAATGCAATGTGTGATACAACTGTTATGCAATATAATGTGTGTGATGCAAATGCAACTGTTGTGTAGTGTAGCATGTCTGTTGTAGCTGTTGTGCAATGCAATGTTGTGCAGTATCTGTGATAGTATTGCTAAATTTTAGCTCGACTAAGAGCAACTATAGTGCAAAGTGTGTGACTCGACTGAATGTGTGCAACTGAGTGCAACAAAAGTGCGATGTGTGAGACCCCATTAATTGTGTGCAATTGAGTGCAGCAAGAGTGTAAAGTGTGACTCAAATGAGTGTGTGCAACTTGAGCGCAGCTGTAGTGCAATATGTGCAACTCGATTGAGTGTGTGCAACTTGAGTGTGTAAGGTGGGTGCAACTAGTGCGATATGTGTGACTCAATTGAGTGTCTGCAATTATAGTGTGCAAGATGGGTGCAACTAGAGTGCGATATGCGCGACTCGATCGAGTGTGTGCAAATTGTGAATTGACTAGACTAGTATGAAATGCAGAACAATGCATGACTTGACTTATTCTAATATGTAGACGCGTTGGCTGGACCTAGATTGAACCAATGTGATATCCATGGGAGACATGCAGATTGATGATGGGCTAGGTAAATGACTCGCTCTTAACGTCCAATCCTATGCTTGTCGGAGATTGGAGGTTCTGAACTTTGCTTTAGCTTCCTGCTTAGCACCTTGAGCGATCGCTGAGATGAAATTGATCTAGTCAAGCCAAAGGAAATGACAAACATTGAAACGTTGATGACCAAATAATGAATAGTTGGATAATCTTGAGAACACCCTACAAATTGAATGCGATTGGTCTTGACTTGTGCAAAAATCCTGATGACCGGATTGAAATTGAATGAATTTTTCATAATGAGAATGCTTTCTTAGCTTATTGGATCTAAAAGGTAGATCACCCTCACATGGATTGAATTTTATCCTCAATGGTAGAATATGATGCTAAGCAAATGTGACCCATCGTGCTGTGTCGTTGGTAAAGTTAAGCTTTAATCCTTGACATGTGCTGAATTGGGTCTTGCTTGGAATAAGAGACACTTAGTCTGCTCTGACGATAAGATTCTTCAGCTGGTGCTTGAAAGTGATTTGTCTTGATCTCAGGGATGTACTTAGCGAATGCTTATTGCTTTCAACTTTTCCCTTTTTTACCCTTGGAATGACCAAGTCATGGGGTCGCATAATTTTTGCGCAATGAGGCCGTTGCCAGTTTTCACTTATGCCTGCGAAGTTGATCAATTTTTATATTTCCCTTTTTTGCCCCTAGTCGCAAGACTAGGCCTGGGGTTCGCATAATTTTGCGCAATGAGGCCGTTTCCGGTGTTTACTCATGCCCGCGATTTGCTTGAGGTAAAGCTCTGTTTCGACCATAAAATCCTTCAATTGGTGCTTGAAGTTCCTTCGAACTGATCTCAAGGAAACTGCTGTTGAACGCTTGATGTTTTCAACTTTCCCTTTTTTACCCTTGGAATGACCAAGTTGTGGGGTCGCATAATTTTTGCGCAATGAAGCCGTTACCGGTTTTCACTCATGCATGCGAAGTTGATCAATTTTTGTATTTCCCTTTTTTGCCCCTAGTCGCAAGACTAGGCCTGGGGTTCGCGTAATTTTTGCGCAATGAGGCCTTTTCAGGTTTTCACTCATGCCCGCGATTTGTTTCAAGTTGGGTTTTGCTCCCTTCATTGCTTTGGATGCTTGCATTCTGCTTTTGAATATTGTCTGGTAAATTGTCTGCGCTCTTAATCTCTAGGGGATCGAGGTGGACTTAAGATAGGACGAAATGTAGGCTGAGGGGACCGAATATTTGGGACACCCTTTTACTTGAGAAATCATTTTCCACTATGGGGAGAAGAATCTTGTTTCTTTTGCTTTTGATAAAAGATAAAAATTTCCATTGAAAATCCATCTACTTGAGCGCCTCTTGACTTTTTTCTTGCCCATTTTTTTCTTTTTACATTTTGTCTTTCTATTTTTTTTTTATGAGCCTTTTTTGATTGAGGCTGATTTTTTGCTCAATAGATTGAATGTTATGACCGAACCCAATTTTCTAGGCTGCCTACGTACCCTTTTATAGGATCAGGTCATTGACGTAGTTCAAGCAGACTGAGTACAGGGTGTCCCATTGAAAGTTTTTTTTTTTGAAAGAAGGGCTATTAGGCTCGAGAGGGCTAACTATCGAACTTTGATGATATATCGAGGGTGTTACATAAATCGTAAGGGAATTAGGTGACAAACATGGCCTCCTGTCCTTTCCCGAAGAGGCTAAGAGTGCAAGCATTTATCAAACAAGACCCTAAGCATAATACTTTTTAACCTTATCCATGTTGATTGGCTCAGGGCTCCTTGTACAAATGTTGAGTTTGCCCCTTGCATCTGTATAGCTCAATGATGCTTCGGTGAAAATTTGGTATTTGCTCTGGCTTGTTGATTTGCACAACTGTGTGAAGAGTTTGACCACTTTTACTCTGAGTGAGTGCTCTGATGAGATGTGTCGCTTGAAAAAAAATATCATATCTTAATGAGAGTGGCTTTACCCCGGCATGGACAAATCATGATTTAGATCCGCTTTCTCGCTTGTCTATGATAATTGCTCCGCGGCATTTCTCAAATTTGGATCTTGAGCAACCACACTATTCCTGCCCCAAGCATCGGTGAGGGTACTATTGTGGTAAATCTGTTGCCCCAAGTTATATCGAGATCTTAGTGGGTTTTGAATCTCACCTCAAGCAAATCTTTCCTCTTGCCCCTCTGCGTGTAGTAGATGTACTTCATGTATTGACTGAGTCTGACAATTTTGCATTTGATCATCCTTGTCATAGTCAGGAACTTTATCTGTACAACAACTAGGATCCTGCAATTTTTCCTTTGAAATATGTCTTGAAGGTTTTGGCGAACAACAGGAGGTGAACTTGCCTCTTGCCTGATCGATCTTGACCTTGATCCCCCTGCCCCTGGCGTAGCAAGGTTCTAATTTTTGCACACGTAGGATCATTACCCAACTCTATTCTGCTTTGTAACACTCGCATGGGATTGCGGGTTTACTGTTGGAAATCCCTCTCTATGCTCTTCATCATACTCTGCCCCCGAGGGTTATGAGTTTGACTTTTGTTTGAGTGATCCCTTATTTAAACCAATAAGCTTAGCTAGCATTTTTTATTGGGAGAAAGATATTTTTGGATTTTTGATAGCTTCAGATCGCTAGACTCTTTGAGAAGTACTAGGTCACACCTTCATTAGCCAAATGAGAAATGAGACTCTTGAAAGGAAGAGAGATTTCAAGGAATTGAAAAGTGGAGATAACTCGATTATTGCAAACTGGATATATACATGGGCCACTGTGGCCAACTCTGACGGAAAGAAAACCTAGCTAAGATTGACTCAGACCTGGCTTGATTTCGATCAATCTCGCTCGACATCTTGCTCTTGGAACTCCTTTTTGACTGGGCTCGAAGATGTTCTGCTTGGCTTTCTTGGATGGCACAAGGGTGATTTGTTGATGTAGCAGGATGATGTATGGGATGTATGGAGACAGATGTTTCAGGGGTCTCAAGTTCGAAATTAGGTTTGGTCACATCCATCAAGTTTTGGGTGGTGCCCGCACTTTTACGGTGCGGAGGGTGGGCATGGAATGATATGTTGGGTAGGAGAAGTTTGTGATTGTGTCATTAAGATACATGAGCGGGTGTTAATTGGAATGGTTGATGGGTGAATCTGGGTTTGCCCCTGTGCCACCAAGAGTTTGTTGAGAGCCAGGGTGACATCTTTGAGAACAAATTTGATTTCTCTGATGTCTTGCCCAATGATCAAGGAAAGTCATCGTGATGATCTTTTGGTCACTCGATGTGTCTCCGTGCTCCATATTTTCTGCTTCTGTTCCACTACTTGGGCAAGTCCAAAGATGAAAGTAAAGAGCGAGTCACTACCGGATTGAGGTGGATTGGATCATGATGCTACATGAGAATGCATGGATGAAAACCAACTATTATGAATGAGGTGAGTGCTATAGGAGACTCAAAATGAATGGCCTATTAAGCAACTTCCTAAATGAGATATGCCAAATTAAGGGTCCGGACATGTTTTGATTGATAGATTTTTGGAACTGAACTCCGTGGTTGTGCTACCTCTGAGAGTGTTGCCAACTAGATGATGCATGAGGGAGACTCGACTAAACCTAACCAATGCAACGTTGAAGTGAGCGGAGTGCAGTGATAAAGTGAGCGTGGTTCAATGATAGTGTAAGTGTAGTGCAATGATGAAGTGTAGTGCAATCCTATGATGAAATGCAGTGCAATATCATGATGAAGCACAGTGTCACAAGGGCACGTAGTGTAGATGTATTGAAATGCCAAAATGACGTGCAATGCAAGTGTAGTGACTATAGGTGATGGATAATGTACAGTGAAAATGATAAGGCATCACAGTGAATGTCGTGACACAACCAGTGATAGTGCAAGTGTAGTGGCAATGCAGTGAAAATGTTATGCTAGCATGTGAATGTGCAGTGTAGTGATTAAGCAGTGTTATGATGATAATGAAGATGACATGAGATTTTTTTTTTTTTTTTTTTTTCTTTTGAATTTTTCTCTTTTCAACTTGGATTTTTGAATTGTTTGAATTTCTGGTTTATTAAATTTTGAATTTTTGATCCTTTTGAAATTTGAACTTTTGGTTTGTTTTATTTTTCTTGAACTATGAATTAATGACATTTTTTGAAGTTTAGATTTTTATTTTTTATTTTTTTGGATTTTGAATTTTCTTTTTTTTGGAATTTTGAATAAGTGATTTTTTTTTGAATTTTTGACTTATTTGGATTTTGAACTTCCACTTCTTTTTTTTTTTTATGTTTGAATTTTGACTTTTTTTTTTTTTTTACTTTTGATTTTATTTAGACTTTGAATTTCTCATTTCATTTTTTGAAATTTTTTTTTTATTTTTTTGTTCTTTCGATTTTTTTTTTATTTCTTTTTGTTTTTTTTATTGAATTTTGAATCTCCTTTTTTTTTGAATTTTGAACTTTCTTTTTTTTTTTGGATTTTGAATTTCTGATTTTGTTTAGTTTTCAAATTTTAACTTCATCTTTTTCTCTGTTGTTGTTTTTTTTTTTTTTTTTCACCAATTATTTTGTTGAAAGGGGTGATCCTTGACATATGTAAACCAATGGGGTAGGTAGATAGGGGTCTACCTACTAAGTTGAGTTATTGGAAACCAAGGCTCATTGGACTTAAGATAGAATATGGATATGGACATCCAATAAAATCTAGGTTTTTGAACCCCATATGCAAAGTCTAGAGATGGGTTGGGAGTTTATTCAAACCAACAACGGCTCACACAGGCCCCTTTTTTAAATGAACATATGGGTACACAGGGGTACCTTCATGTTCAATCAAAAGGCAGGGCGGGTATAGGCTATAAGCAAAGTAGGATTAGGGGAAACCTTCCTAAACAGATGCTTATAGACTATATCTCTACCTAAACTATATGCATATGCTGGGGTAATGCAAGGTGTTCCTAAGGTGATTGGGGGACACTTGGCCGTATATGCGACTCCCAAAAATGGGCCGATTGGCGCAAGTGGGTTTAGTCTATATCCCTTCCTGAGAATAATCGTCCCACAGGGGTGATACAGCTAAACCATGACTGTTAAGCCCCATCACTGAAGATAATCATCAAACAGTTGTAGGCGTAATAAGTCAAACTAAAGGGTTTAAGGGTTATTATACTATTATGCAATGAATATGATATGCACATAAGAGAGAATAAGAACATACCCACAATATCTCTACTATACACATATGCTGGGGTAATGCAAGGTGTTCCTAAGGTGGTTGGGGGACACTTGGCCGTAAATGCGACTCCCAAAAATGGGCCGATTGGCGCAAGTGGGTTTAGTCTATATCCCTTCCTGAGAATAATCGTCCCACAGGGGTGATACAGCTAAACCATGACTGTTAAGCCCCAGCACTGAAGATAATCATCAAACAGTTGTAGGCGTAATAAGTCAAACTAAAGGGTTTAAGGGTTATTACACTAATATGCAATGAATATGATATGTACATAAGAGAGAATAAGAATATACCCACAATATAAATATTATTAGCAAAAGTAAGAATCACTTTAGGAAATAATTAGTGATTTTAATGATGTTTGGCTTAGACCTAAATTTCAGGTTGGATCTACTGTCCCCAGCAGAGTCGCCAAAGCTGTAAACACCAAAATTTACCGCCTTTCCTCCCCTCTCAACTCTAAGTGTCGAGATAAAGGTCCGAGAGTGGAGGAATAACGCTAAATTTGTTTTAAGAGTCGCCACCTACTTAGGGGAAGTAGGATCCCGAGATAATCCAAATAAGGGGGTCTACGGTCCAGAGTAGTCTAGGTAAGAGATCCCTTTAGGTCCTGGGGAAGGGGTTAGGCACCCCAGGACCTCCATCCAATGATGGTAACCTACTCATTAGGTCCAAGTCAAACATTTAAAAATCACTTAACATTTCCTAAAACAATTATTAATTTTGCTAATCGAATACAAATCAATATGGGGTGTAAAAAGTTTATTTTTGGTTGGGGTCGAACCCTGATTGGGCTGCCTACTTATCCGGTTAGTCGGAATCAGACCCTCATAGTAGTTCGGGGTCCGTGACTGTTTTTATACTCGTTTCGGAGTGTGGTCGCTTCCAACTCGTGTTTGAGTTGGGGGAGGGGAAGTGGAATTGAGATTTATGAATCTCATTCCGGGAAATGGTCGCGTAGCTAGGTGCTCATGGCGGAGCTCTAGGGGACGTTCATTTATTAGGGTAAGTCCATTTTGGGGGTTTTTAAATGTTTTTGTTGTTTTTGTATTTTTTTGTATTTTTTAATTCTGGCAAGTTAACTAGTCAAGAACTAAACTAAATGCCCAAGATAGGCAAAAAGGAAAATAAAGCCTAAATGACTTAATTAACTTAAAGGCAAAGAGCAGGGCGGATCGAGCGGCCTTAAACCAAAAGAGGCTATGGTTTAAATACGGACCCTGCTCTAGGTCCCAAGGGAAGATAGACCAGTACCTTTAATTTATTTTAATCTTTTTATATATATATATTTTTTTTGTTTCTTTTTTGTAAGACTAACTAACGGGGTGGGCCAATTATTTAGGGTTAAAAAAAGAAAACTATCTAAGTGCCCAATGTAGGCAAAATAGGAAAAGAAAAATCGTGGCCTATCCCTATTGCACACACATGGATAATACATACATACACAACAAAGTAAATGGGCCCCAAGAGAAAGTTAATGGGCCAAGGCCCATTGACCACTAATGGTCGATTGGCTTTGGTCCACTATCATTCTATGGCCTCGAGGAATAGGCTCAATAATTTTAAAATGATTCTAGGGGCTCCCAATTCTTTGAGAAACAATAAGACAAAACAAAAAAGAAATTAAATAGAGGGGAGTATACTTGCCAGGCGTGGAGAAGGTTGAAGATGATGTGGGGCTGCTGGTTCGGTGATGAAGAACACTATCTCAGACCCAAAAAAATATAAAAGATATACAGCCCAATACAATAAAATAAAATGGGAATAGGGACATGGGATGCAGGGCAGTGGCCGGAGGAGTGCTGGGCGTTGGCTTGAGCAGCTGAACCAGAGGCGAAACGAAGATGAGGTGATGGTGGCCGAGACTAACCAAAGCTCGCCGGAGAAGATGGTTACTACAACCGAGATGACCCGACTGATCGAGCTCGCCGGAAGGGATGAACAGAGGTGAAACTACCTCTCCTGCCACAAATTCGATCTCAGAAGAACGAAAGAACATAGAACTGAAAATAAATGTATAAAAAAAACGGATCAAATAGATCTAGATCTGGATCCGGATCTAGATCTAGAAATCGAAAAAGGAGGTGGATCGGAGGGGGTACAGACCTGTGACTCGCCGGAAGGGTAAACTTGCCGGAGATAGTGGCGACAAACTGAGGTATAGATGTAGGAGACCACAAGTGAGGTCCTCTTGCCTTCGGAAAACCGCCGGAGAGTAAATCGCAAGATGTCTGGTTCGATCGGGAGAAGGAAATCATAAAAAAAAAGGATAAATAAACAATAAATAAGTAAATAAACCTAGATCTAGATCTAGATCTAGAAAAGAGGGCGAGGAGATGGATGGAAAAACTAACCTGATCGACGAAACCGGAATTGACGAAGAGTTGGATTATCCTGGAGCAGCGTTGAACTCGCCGGAGAAGATGGACGACTTGGAGAAAATAAGAAAGGATGATGATGGACCGCTGTGGTCTACCGGAGAGGGAAGATCACCGGACTGCAACCCAACCGAGAGAGGGGAATTCGAGCTATTGGATGGAGGTCTGGTGGGGAAGAAGAGAGGGCGGCTACCCTGTTTTCACGAAAATGAACAGTGATTTTAAACCCCCCCCCCCCCTCTCTTGATTTATACAGGTATTTGAGATGGGCCTTGGGCCTTATGGTTCAAACCCTTTGAGGATTTGGGCTTAGGTGCACTTGGGCTACTTTGGATCCGGGCTTGGGCTTTAAGGTTGGACTCTGGCTTTGGCTCATGGGTTTTAAACATGAGGTTTCTCTTTTGAGGGCTTTGAACAATGGGTAAAGGGGATGATCTCTCTCTCTCTCTTTCTCGGATCTAGAACCTCGACACTCAAATAAAATAATAAGATAAATAAAAATTAAAATTACAAATAAAATAAAGGGATTAAGGTGTGTAAAAAGGTGGGTGTTACAGTAAGTGGTTCAACACCTACCTCTATGAATAATTCAAAAAACATGATAAATTCAAAATCACCACCAAAACATGTATTAAAACTCTCAAACCCCC